>JAVTVY010014325.1:0-69294 GCA_036873755.1 Hanleya hanleyi
TAGACACCCTCCATCCACCCTATAAAACACTGAGGACAGCGCACAAGACACAAACAGGACGCTTACGTGGTGCAATAAAGACAAGTGATATTACAGTGCTAGACATCACATATCAAGTTCCTGTTGCTTCTCAGCAAAATGCATTGAAGCAACAGGAACCTGAACCCACCCAACCACCCACGCTGACATTTGAGATACGTATTGTATACATGTGTACGCATCAGCTGGTTTTAATCTCGGATGGATTGCTCTTTTGAATTTGCAATGGTATTAACGAAAATGTTATTCTTCATTTATTGTCAAGTTGCATGCTGACTTAGCAAATTGCCTCTCGCGCTGTTGGAAATTTGCACTCCCTCCATCATTACTAGGTTCCACCAAGGCTGAACCAGCCGAGTGGACATTGCAAGAAATATACGTTTGATATACCCGTCCACCTTATTTTCATCGAATAAAATATTTATTTGATAATAAACTTCTGTACACATGGGTGTTTTTTATGTGATGAACACAGGAATGATGATCATTTTCTTAGGAGGCCTTATGTTGGAAAATAACTAGAAAATAAACTATGGCTTATTTTTAATATTTTCTAAAATTCCCATACATATTTCATACATTTACTCAGAGTTTCATTTTCACCACCATTCCCATACATTTCCCATACACTCACTTGGTGATGGGAAAATAACTCAAATAGCAAAAATGGCTTATATTTTATATCTTCAAAACATCCCATATATATTTCATACATTTACTCAAATCGTTTCAATTTCACCACAATTCCCATACATTTCACATACACTGACTTAGTGATGAGAAATTAACGCCAATATTAACAATGGTTTATTTTTAATACTTTCCAAAACTACCATACATATTTCATACATCTACTGCAACTGTTTCATTGTCATGAAAATCCCCATACATTTCACATACACTGACTTATTGCATCAAACAGTACCAATATATATATTTTTGAAATTTTCATCTCTTTGGAAAGTCCCAGGTAGTTTCCATACATTTACCTCTATTATTTTCAACCTAATTACATATCCCATACATCTACCATATATTGAATTTGTCTCGATTTTACAGTTCTGAGCTACCCATATGTTTCCCATACAAAGACATATATATAGTTTGATTCTTTGATCTCGGCCCATACATATTCCATACTACTGCACTTATATTATTTGACTACCCATTGCTCGGCCCATACTTTGACCATACATTTTACTTTATTTTTTATGAATATCCATATAATTACCATACAGTGCCCATACATTTGCCATACAGTTGTAAAAGTCCTATGTTGTCTCCATACATTTTCCATACATTTGACATAATCATTTCACCGTTGCCCATACATCTTCCATACAGTGTCCATACACATTCCATACACCCCATGCAGGTTCCATACATTTACCATACACTTTCCATACATTTTATTTTAGTAAGGGCCCGTGTCAACATGTATTGAGCTGACCTGTCAGAATGGCAATGACAAATCTGGCGATGTTAAGGCTCAGTCGAATGAAGTGGATATCATCGATCTTCTGGTCTCTTCTATGTCATATTCTCGGATTTCTTCAGACTGAAAGAAACCTTTCTAGTCGGTAAAAGAGAAGAGCTGCTTCAGTTCTGATGTGTCAATCAAGGTCAATCTGATGTAGATTGGGCAAAAGGACACTCTTTTCCTGGCTTTCCTACACAGGCGTTGTGCCTCAAGAAGCTGTTCTTTAAATTCCGATAACTAACAGCAAGTCGATGCGATGTAGGTATTGTAGGTGTATTCCATGCCACGAAGATCTCACAGTGGAACATACTCTTATCGACTGTATAGATTTTCAGATTGTAAGACATTCTTTTTGTCGATCTTTATAGCCGGATGAAAGAAGACTGTATATTTAGGTTATTTGAGAGAAATCGGTTTGTTGTATAAGTTTTAATGTGTGTATGTTTTAATGAGTTGGATTTCTAAATTATTAACATGAGTACTTAGAACTTTGTTTGATCGTCGCTATGTAGCTGAAATATTGCTGAACGCGACGTTAAACCTTAATTCTCTCTATCTATTATAGGTGCATGTATTCCATGCCACGACGATCTCACAGTGAAACATTTTCTTATCGACTGTATAGATATTAAGATTGTAAGAGATTCTTGTTATCGAGCAGCTACTTCAGGAGATGTTTTAGTCGGGTGAAGGAGGACTGTATCTTAGCTCATTTGAGAGAAATCGATTTTAATTTGTGCATGTTTTAATGTGTTGGATTACTAAGTTATTAACTTGAATACTTAGAATTTTGTTTGATCGTAGCTATATAGCTGAAATATTGCTGAACGCGACTTTAATGTGATTAGCAAGGAACTGGTCTGTGGATGACTGCAGTCTATTAAATGTATGATCTGACGCATGTGTTCTAGTAAAGCAAAGTTTAAACGCTATGCCATTGTTAACATCCAAACTCATATCATCATGCTCTGTGTCGAAATATGAGATTAACTTTCAATCAACCTAGAGAGTGAGTATTGATTATGTCGAGCTGCAGCAGGGCGAAATTTTATACAGATTGAAATGACCCCATATTGTACCAGCCTTGATTCGCATCTAGTCAAATGGCGGATAAATATTCTCTTGGGGATACCATCAGCTGATTTTTTTTTTCAATGCGTCAGATTATTTGTGTCGGATACATTGGAGTGAAATTCTATGACAAAGAGAAATATTCTGACCTTAATCGTGGACTCGTGTTAACCGATCTGATCTTCCATGTCATCAGTATCACACAGGAATAGTGTCAAGGGCTTGCATATTCTCTCTGCATTCGAACAGGACTGTAAATGCTGGAAGGCGGACTCTGAATTTGATAGATTTTTTTTCTGTAGTGTCATTGTTTCTAACCTGGAATGTATGTGAAGGAAAATGCTGAAATTCGAAGAAACAGTTTCTTGGAATGTGGGGGATATCATCAGGTTCGCTGGTCAGCACTGCAAGGCATTTTCACACTAATGCATCAGCGCAACGATACATTTCCTTTAACCCTACGTAACCGGACTCTTGGGGATATGTGATCTGCGCCACCCCATCAATATTTTTCTTGCTCCTTGTGCTAGGTGGCTGAATTTTATAACACTATACCCTTGGGTCAAGCTCTACCGGAAATGTAAAACAAATACAAGATGGCCACTCTGATGACGTCATTTTCAAAATTTGCATTATTGGTCAATTATTGTCTCAGATTTTTCGATTTTTTATATAGTTACGGCTTCATTCAAAAATAAAACTGCTTCGTAAATTAGTAAATAACACTTAATATGTAAACTGTGAAACGAACGAAAGTGTTTGCCCACTTTTACGAGGAGAAATGCAGGAATTTTGAAGAAAGATGGTGAAAATATAAATTTTCTGGTCTCTACAATGCCACAATTTGAATCTAGCCATGATCCTCTGCTCGGCGGGTTGCGCAAATAGGCTCAACATGACTCCAATGTGATGAACTACAAAGTCAGGGATTGTCGACTCTCAATTTGGTGCAAACGACTAGTTTGTCTATCAATATGAAAAGAAGAAAAAAAATTATGCAATCGAGTGAACGATATGTACACTGTTAGTGGACATTCTTACTACGTAGACGAAGAAGGTAAACACACAGGCACCTCGGCTTTTATGACACGCCTTGGCATTCTGACTGCACAAGGGTTCATTCATACGCGACAGTGGTTGACCACCGATTGTATAACGCGTGCTATATTTGAGATTACACAATGAACTGGAGAGAGTGAGTTGCAACCAATTGTATTATGTACTACGGAGAAATAGAACTGTTGGTATGTTCTCCTTTTGAATGAATATGATACTTCTTTACCTAGTTTCAACAATTCCTCACCAGGGACATCAACAGTCCCGATTAAACTTCGCAACATGTTTTTTTTGGTTCAGTTTGCTGCGAGTTTCGTCATTGCTCAAGTGAGGTAAAATCTTCATCACTTATTTTCATTACAGTCAAGACATCGACAGCAGCAAACCCATTCCCTCGAATTCTAACTGTCATGTCTGAATCCGCTGTCTACACAACAGATTCAAAATCAATTTAGCTACCGTATTTCTTCGGGGAAAACAGGAACAGCGTCTTAAAATCCTGTCAATAAATGAAGAATTTAAGAAATTAAGCATTGAATTTCTGATCATCGCTTTTTATTAAAGCCGATCGCTTGCATCAGTATTGGCCTGGATCATACGACTTCTTGTCAGTACTCCGGCATATTTTCCCTGCGCCTTCTTAACATTTTCTGGCAGTTTACGGTTATTCTGGCTATGACATGTTTCATTTGCTACTGGAAATGTTTTCACGAATGAACCTCAACTATAATATGGATGTCAGATTCGGCTTTCAGTAGATACATGCTACAGTCTCAGAATATCAGCGTTGATAAACAACTGATCATTATTTTCCATAATCCTATTCACCCCGAAAAACAGAGCTAATTTGTTTTTTCCTGAGTGACACGGAAATCAGTTTTCTGTGAAGCAAGCATGCCACCATGATAAAAAAAACTTACAGCAAGAATTATATGTTATTTGTATCGAAAATTTGACAGCCACCTTCACTCGTTTAATAAAATCTATTTCCACTTGTATCTCATACATTTGAATCCGGTTGCATACAGACTGATGACGTAAACGCGACAGTTCCTTGGTGTTTTCACTGTCAATACTGGGAGCTCACGTTTACATTCCTTGATTTGAGTTTGATCCATCATGGCGATCACGATTACTTGCAGAATCAATACTTATTGGCCGGTGCATAACAGATGCTTCCTTAAATGAATGTACGGAATCTCGTGATACCAGATGGGCTGGAGTATTCACAATGCATGCGGCCAAATAGAGCTGCCATTGAGTCCAACGTAAGTGTATGCATCAAAATTCAAACTATCAATGACAACTGTTTCACGTGTTACAAATGATGCATATTCCATCTGCTGCTGTACGAGGAGACAATTACAGCTTCAATTCTCGCCAGCGTGAAATAATTTATCGTAATTTCGTAACATTGCGAACCCGTTTATAGTGATTCCATTCTGTTATTTCACCCTAATCTTCAATCAAAGGGTCGAAGTACCATGTAGCAGTTTGTAATGCCGCGTGGCTTACATTATTACGGAGAGGAAATTGTCTCAATGAACAGGGAATTAATACAACGGTAGTATGACCTTCAACAGATATAATTCAACAAATACAGTGAGGGAGCGAGAGAGAATTAAAGTTTAACGTCGTGTTCAGCCATATTTCAGCTATATAGCGACGATCAAACAAAATTCGAAGTATTCAAGTTAATAACTTAGTCACCCAACACAATAAAACATACACAACAAACCGATTTCTCTCAAATAACCTAAGATACAGTCTTCTTTCACGCGACTAAAAAGATCTTCTAAAAGTAGCTGCTCGAAAAAGAATCTCTTACGATCTTATAATTTTTATAGTCGATGAGAGTATGTTTCACTGTCAGATCTTCATGGCATGGAATACACCTTGGGAGTGTGTTAGAACTTCCATCAATTTCAAGTCAATGAAATAACAAGCACCCGATCCGATATTCAATATTTAGCCGTCGTCTATAAAAGAATTTCCGCTTCAAGAATCGAAAGAACTATTTTGTATTACAGTTAGCACGTATATAAAATAAAATAATAAAAACACAAGATGGCTTCCTACAACAGAGAAGCGGTCAACGGCTTTCAATGATTTCAAACAGAAATGATGACGCTTGATAAAATTCTAATAACTGACAATTATTCTTTAACTAAACGGATTCCCAAGTCGTTTCCAGAGTAGATGTGGGAGCAAACGCTCGACATCTTGTAGATTTGCAACGTCAATTAATGTAGATATTTCGTTCATACAATTTCACGACCTATATGTATACTATTTGACTGAACGAATGTTAAAACTAATACAGAGAGAGAGAGAGAGAATTAAGGTTTAATGTCGCGTTCAGCAATATTTCAGCTACATAGCGACGATCAAGCAAAATTCTAACAAAAACAAGTCAACAACCCAGCAATCCAGATGTAAACAACACAACACACCAAAAAGCATACATTAAAACTTATGCAACAAATCGATTTTTTTCAAATAACCTAAAATATGCTATTCTTTTACCCGACTAATAGATCTTCTAAAGTAGCTAATTCATAAAAAAAAGTATATACAGTCGATCAGAATTTTTCACTGTGAGATCTTCGTGGCATGGAATACACCTTGGGGCTGGTTCCTTTTTTAGTAAATATTCGTGAGTTAATCGGGTATGGCCGATTCTACATCGCCTGATCATGGCTTGATCGAAACGTTTCTGGCTACTCAGATGAATATATCCTACTGTTTTCTTAAACTCACGAAGCTTGTTATTATCCACAGCATCCCATAAAGATTGAAACAGCTTTTTCACATATAAAGTACAGATAGAGGGTCTGAAATCGCTATGTGGGATTCGAACAGGATCAACCTCGTTATCTAGGCCTGGCCTAGCTATTTCATCAGAGTCAGTATTTCCTTTGATGCGAACGTGGCTAGGCAACCAACAAAACACATCAATCTGTTGATAAAATCTACGGTCATATAAATTGTAGAATGTTCAAAATGCTGGGGTGAGTTCAAGTTCCACTCTCAATCGCTTGAAGGCATGACAGTGAATTTGAGAATATGACATATTTTTCACCTATAGTAGACCCAAAACTAGACTAGAGCTTTGGCTTTGCCAGTGAAAATCGAACTTTACCTGGCGCTACTCTCTCAACATCTTTAGAACCATCTGTATAAATAGCTTGATGCGATCTGTATTTTTCTCTCAATAGACCAAATTCGTGTGTATGCACGATATGGCTCGTGTCTGCCTCTTTATATTTCGTCATTGTAATATCTACTACTGGTCTGGCTAACTGCCATAGTGAAACTGGTAAGAACTTGTTAGGCAAAATTTTACTAAGCCTAATACCAGCTGCCACAATGTGTGGTTTCATTCGAATTCCAAGAGGTGGAATGATGGCGATTAGATCTCGATTTTGTGATATATTGTAGTGTTAGTTTAATTCTGAAGGAGATCCCCCTTCTTCGACATATAAGCTTTCTTTAGCACAATGCTATTCTATGGGTAACAACTTCTTTATTGCTGTGGAGCTTATTCTATGGATAACAGCTTTCTTTAGGTTTGTTCTGCACGCTTCGAGGCAAAGTCTTAGTCTTTGATGGAGAATAGGGTCTAGCTTATACATTACTATATGACTGAGAACGTGTTCATAATCTCTTATATGCAGTGAATTCCTAGCCAGATGTTTACAGCGTTTTTGGACCACATTGGCCAGCACGGTGAATCATCGAGGCTAAAAACGCCCTCCCCTTGCAGTCATGATTCATTGATGTTTGCGAATCTACAATTTCTTTTTGTAATGATAAACGTGCTCGCATGATCCAACTATGAGCAATATCACATGGTAACTTTGTGCTAAAACATGATTGGTATTCCGACACAATGATTTTACCTGGGCACGATAGTTTAAACCGAAACACTCTCGATACACCTGGTTGGTTAGTGCCTTAATCTGGTTCTGTTAAGATTGTGAAGAAGTCTCCAACGCATGTATTTGGTTTCAAGCACATTATCGAGCAACAATATGGAGCTGTTCATCTTTTGAATTACTCTACGTCATCTGGTCGATCTGACGTTGCTTCCTCAACATCGATAGTCGAATGCCTCATAACTTTATGGAAAAAAAACAGATATGCAGTCGATAGTAGTCCGCGAGTTGGAAAAAAACCCTCAGGACTGGCATAGCTTTCCTCCCAAAGAGCTAATATTGACCAATCTATCCCTGGAATAATGATTCCTTACGCAAACAGTCCATGGGTCAGACAAAGATGAACTACATATCCACTATGTTGACCGCTTGTCGAAGAAATTATGCGTAAAAACGAATTTCAATGATCTCGGTGACATGGACAGTCGTTTCAGTGAATGTCTCGTCCAGTTTGCGAAGTTGGAAAATAGTCAGTCTCGATAATTCGATATTTTCTCATCATTGATCGTCCTGATACGTTTACTCATCAGAATGAGGAAATATTCGCGATGTCAACATTTCATTGAGACATATTTAGCAGAAGTACATAGGGAGTACTATGTTTTAATTTGGTCACTTCTTTGTTCGAGTCTGCTCACTTCGAACACATCGGAGTACATTTTAATTACTCCGTTCCAGAAAGCCAGGGATTCATCATTTTCTTCAAATTCCCATTTGCCGTCAGCTGAATTAAAGTGAGTCTTGTCGCAAACTAAGGCATTCTCTGTATGTGCAGAAAATAATGCAGCCTATTGTGGTGTATATATAATGGATGCTTTAACAATTTTGACAGTGTGGTTGTTTGTACAGGAATTCATATCATCCAAAATTCGATAGGTTCACTGATCAGCTTTATATAATAATCCGTACATAGCAGTTCGAGGACAGTTGAATTTGACTGAATATCTTAATGTGCTATCGCGAAACCGAACTGAGTGCAGGCTCAATTGTAACATTATTCATTCCTCCTTGAAATGATAATATAAAAATCCAATTTCCTATCGATCTTTCTCTGTAAACTAAAAATTGCCAACATAATATATTCCGCACAATGAATATGAATCAATCGTTATATTCAACGTTGACGTTGGGGTATTAATATTATAAACGCATGCTTGATGCCATGACGTAAAATTAAACACGCGATCTTTTTATTTTATTTTCGCGATAAATGTGCAAAGAGAGTTCAAATATTCATAATCATTTTGCAGATTCTACACATATGATTACTCAGGCCATCCAAAAATAAATTCCTGTTTCCAGTAACGGGCATCTCCAAAAAGTGGGTAGGTAGGTAGGCAGGGATTTTTTTTTTTTTTTTTTTTTTTCAACCTTCTGCACGAACACGGATGTTATCTGGCTATTACACAAAAACAAAACAAAATAGTGTTGTGAAATACTTTTATATTCATCAAAGTGTTTTTCTATACAGCGCAGACAACCCTGCCACCCATGTACACCATATTGCTGGGTTGTCAGAGTGGGAAATCGGGGGATGATCAGTCTGATTAAAATCCCACATCAGATTGTAACCGCTTTGCTGACAAGGATCTGACAACCTGACTATCTAAAACGTAGAAACTGCAAAAAATAAAACAAAACTGATAAAACATGAAAGGTAGAATTCTCAATACAAACAACAAATACCAAAGAAGCAACAATTAAATGCGATAATTAAAACAACTGCAATTGAAGTTTGATTCGAATAAAAAATAATCCATGCAACTCACCGGTCAGGAATACACCGCAACTTCTGCTTGCCTTTCATTGCCACAGCCGCGTTGATAGTCTCCTTACAACCATCCAAGCACCACAGTGCATTTGCAATAACCTGAATGACGTATGTACTATCTTCTATCCCAATGGAACCAGGAAATAAAGCGCCTGCTTTGTCAAACTCGTCCAGAGTTGAACAAACGGCGGTTCCCTTGATCTGGAGTTTTCTTTGGCGGTAGAAAAGATTTACACCTTCCTCTTGCAGCTGCCATCATTGTGGTGAATGCGTTGACCTTTGGCCTATCCGACTGTTTATTTTTAAGATTAAATATTATTACTTTAATCTCCGAATCGAATTCCAACAATGTCGAAAAGTCATGTGTCAGTTCACATTCTATCCCAGAGTCCGAGTCCGTTTGGCCGATATGAAGAGCCTGGATCTTATGAATATCCCCACTGAGATCTTCGGGCACGATTTCATTCAACACTTCGATTAATTTTGATGATAAATGAACTTTCTTCAATTTGTTTTTGACGATGTGTTCGCCGTTAAGCACAGCCGAAAAGACGAACACGCCGGATTGCTGCTGGGCCTCGTCCGCCATTACGAAGAAGAGAAAAAGACAAAGCGACTTTCTGATTGGTCGATATCCAAACCAGAGTACTGTCCCCTTATGACTAACAGAGTTTTGTGCCCTTGCGAACTGAGTCAGCTTAAAACATTTTTTTACCGACTTCAAACTTCTTCTTTTTTCCAACGGATGTTTGGGGTCGGTCGGGTTACGGGAAACAGGACTATTATTATGGACGGCCACATACGGCGATCCATTTACATGTTGGCAACGGTCTTGTTACGTTATTCTACATTCACATCATTTTGTGGGAACATGTAAGTGTTGAGGGACAATTATACCACACATTGTCTATTCGATCAAATTGCTGCTATTGAGAGCAAACCGGGTGCAGCATTGGGTGCGCTCGCTATATACCGTTCGATAGAGATGATAACGTCGGTCAGGTTTCAGTCTAATCTTAACTCAATAACACTCTTTAAAATAGTTCTGAGCTATATTGTTAAATATTAGTATCATTTCACACACTAGTGAGAGCCGGGAGATTTTCTTACAGCGAAGCTCGCCTTTCGCAAGTATATCTTCTAACAAAGACCCTCCACACAAAAACCCTATTTTAAATACATCCAGAGAAGTAATCTGAAATCGATATAAAACTTCGACCAATATCCGTTTGGTATATACGGAACTCTCAATTAAAGGTTAAAGCGTTCTCGTTTATGCAATTAAAAACTACGAAATCCAAACCTCGCATTGAAGGATTAACGTTCCCTGTTATAATTAACGATCACATAAATCATGGAGATTTCGGCTCAATAAATGTCACGTAATCACACATGAACGCCTAATGAATATCAATAATATCTATTCGTTTTCCCTCTCAGTTCATTCGTATGTATACCTCAAGGTAAATATCACCCCGATATACTTTCCCTCGCATATAGTGTTTCATGTTATTACACGTTGATCTATAGTCGCATTGCGCAGTAATTCCGTAGGTAATTGATTTGAGAATAGTGTCAACCAGAAACCACAGACAAACAATTTGAAGCGGAACTAATGCTCATATACCTCCGGATTCTCGACCGATATTGATGCTTCATACGATCCATTTGGGAACAGGTAATTATAGTGTACACTATTTAAGGCAGCTAGGCCTTGGTTATTTGGGGTCAGCACCAGCCGTGGGGGTGCACATCGGCCCCCTGTTTATTTTCGTTAATCCGTGGGGTAGAGGGCTGAAACTATCCATACTACATTTCTGGTTCGAGCTCTACAAGAAAATCCCCCATGGTGATGTCATAGTCACGTCATCTTATTTTTTTATTTTATTTCTTTTTATATTTTCGATATTCTCTCTCGAAAGCTAATAAATGTTATAGAAAATAATTAGTTTTGGCAAAATAACTTAGTTTAATGCCATTTTGTGCAAGACGAATGCAAACAATTGGTAGAAAAGACATTTTTCCATGATCCTCTGCACCTAAAATTATGGCAAAATTTGTGTTAAATGTATATTGTACACTGCAGTGTTGATTCGGTGGTTTATTTGCCGATGTGTCAGTACGGTTTGCTGCTGAATATGAAAAAGTGCCATTTGATGTGGATTTTTCATATGTCAGCGGCTTCCAAACACCAGAGTAAACTATTGATAAATCATGAACTTCTGCATCAAGAGTGTCTCCAGTTTGACCAAACGTAAAGTCCGGTATTCCCAGGTAAGCGGTATGTTCGTAATCTCGAGTCAACAATAGCAGGTAGTGGTGACGAGCATACATAACCCGAGTTATCTGAAAAAACATATCACGACAACCACAGTTTAAAATATACCGAAACTGTTTTACACAGATACATGTAAAGTCTCACAAGTAACTCGCTTATGTAACAGAATATCTGTATTTCAGCCCGCACTTTTGATAGATGAGCCTAGGAATTATTGTCAAGGGCTTTGTTGCACTGAAAAACCCTGGCTCTAGACACATTGTTGTCCCCAGATTTGACCATTTTATGCATTATGTCGTGATCTTTGCATGAAGTATGAACCTCATTTTCTATTATTTCACTGTGGATACTGTAAAAGAAGTGGCAAAACGGGATTCGAAGATATTTGTCTGACCTATACATTAGTAACTTATTCGGCATGATACATGTTCATGCGTATACAAATAATTGAGGAACGCAATTTCCTTGTCGGTCAAAAAACGTAGTTTCCTTGACAGGCAAAAAAAAACCCCAGCCAACAACGTTGTTGTTAACACAGGACATATATGTTCTTGTCCAACAGTCGCGATTTTCGAAGCTCGGGGAAAGTGTTTTTATTCGCCAGGATTTCACGATTGCAACACGATGGCTTATTTTAACCCTATCTGGCCTGGGCTTTTTGGACCTTTCCAGGACCTACTCTATCGAGAAAAAAAAACGCAAAAACAAAATCCAAGATGGCCGCTTTTCATGAAGTCGCAGTGACGTCATTTTCAAAAACGGCATTTGTTGATCGATTTTTTTGTCAGATCTCTCGATTTTTGTATTTATGCAATTTCGCCGCAAAAACTGTATGATAAATTATTAAATATTAATGTGATGTGAAACAGAATATTTTTTGCCCACTTTTCATCGCGGAAAAGCAGAAATTTTGAAGTAAATGACGAAAACATCACTTCTCTGGTATCCCACGTGGCCGCCATATCGCTATCGCTATATAGATGAAATATTGCTGAACGCGACATTAAACCTTAATTCTCTCTCTTTCTGGCATTTACTCATGATCATCTGCTCGAGGGGTTATACAAATAAGACTCAAAATCACCCCAATATGATAAACGATATAAAAGTCACGAAGTGTCAGCTCTCAATTTTTCGTCTTTCCGCAGATAGCCTGGTAGGTTGTTTTTGTATTATTCTGTTACGAATATCGTTAAAAAAAACACGAGTGAATAATGATATCGCGACTCAATCGTCTTCTAGTCGAGAAATACAAAACGACTGTAATCTCAACCGGACAAAATCGAGAATTATGGATAGTGGTACTATCATGCTTCATTCCCCGAAGCTAATGTACACACCCCAATTATTTTAATAATACAACGGAAAACATGGTTTTACACAGATAATACTAAAATAATGATCTAAATTCCAGCATTTTGACTGCATTCATTCGTTTGCAGACATATAGAGAGCGAGGTAAACCGATAAACATTGTCCACCTTTAGATAGAGACTTTCGTTTCTGGGTTGGCGACACACAGACTTTCTGTCGCAATATTCTCGCCATGTAGTTGCCATCTATGCTGTTTTTCATTTAAGAACACGACAAAAACTGGTATGTCAGATGCAGAAGACTATGGTTATAATTGCGACCAGAGATACAAGCTCTCCATTCGTGTTCTTTCGTTTGCCATTATTTGCGAAACTCCAAATTACTTAAATTATCACGATGTAACACTACATTTACATACTTGTTTATGCATTATAACAGGAGGTATATAACAGGGGTTCTAATATTTAATGACAATGGATGGCGTCAGTATTGATGTTAGCTGTGACAAGGTTAAACGTCAATGGAGAGAGAGAGAATTAATGTTTAACGTCGCGTTCATCAATATTTCAGCTATATAGCGACAATCAAACAAAATTCTAAGTATTCAAGTTAATAACTCAGTAATATAATGCATTAAATGCATGAAAATACATTGAAAACTAATGCATTAAAACATGAAAATTCATTAAAATTTATACAACAAACCGATCTCTCTCAAAAAATCTAAGATACAATCTTCTTTTACTCGACTAAAAAGATCTTCCAAAGTAGCTGCTTGATAAAACTTATCTCTTACAATCGTAAAATCTATACAGTCGATAAGAATATGTTTCACCGTGAGATCTCCGTGGCATGGACATACATAGACTGGATGGAATAACAATGAAGTGTTCTTCATTTTTTTCTGACAGTCTGCCATTTCCTCCATTGGTGTGACGTAACTGGAACATTGGAACGCATGAGAATCGGTTTGCTACCATGGAACTCGGTAATCGCAAAATAAGAAGAATTCTCGCTAAATCTCATCCCATTTCCAAATGACAAATTTCTGCAAAGCTTGCGTTATTGCTATTAACACATAACATCATTATTGTGAAAGCGTAGACATGTTCAGTGGGAACTTCGTGCTATGAGAAGCAGAGCTTTTGTCTTTTTTTTTGGAAGTATTTGATAATAATATCATCGTAAACAATTTATCGAAGAAATGATCGATATAAATTATTTAAAATTGCGATTACACTATCAGCTTGGCTTGCTCCTATTGAAGTGCTGGAAGAAAAACATAACTAGATTTGATAAATGAGTAGATGTAACAGCTTGTGTTGTGTAATTTAGCAATAATCCATCAATCGTTTCGAACATTCCCTGCAGTAAAGCACACCATATTGTCGTGGGCATTATTGACACCTAAGTATAAGATGAACGCGTAATGGCTGGAAAATTGGGCAAATAAGAAATGAAAAATCTTGGTGAATTTGATAACAGATAATATAAAGGTTTCGATGAATAGGCGACACTAACAGCTAACAACACAACAGCAGGCCTATTAAGCATCATATTGATTTTGTAGAAGAGGGAAAGTTGAATGCAAGCACAAAACGTATGTCTGATGAGTTGAAGATAATAGCGCCTTAATGTATAGGATTGCAAACCAATTTCACCACATTTGACAAGTAATCATATGCGTGTGTAAAAAATTATCTCTTTTACAAGTAAAACTGTGTTCGTACTGAGCACAGTTCATAGTCTTTCCACCAGTCATCATGGCAACATTAAACAATCTCGATACTAAAAATATTTCCCGCAATACACTCTACATTTCTATCAAGACAAATTTGCAGTATTTTGCTGGGAGTTCCTTGTGTTTGATACGTAATGGTCGCGACTGGACATCTGAACTCGGAAGCTGAATATTAAAGGAAAACCTTGGTTCGAATTTTAATAACGTTCAAATATTGATTCATACAGATATTATAAATTAAAAACAAAACTATTGAACAACGATATAGACGATTGTTTTTTTGTTTTTTTAATTATTTATTGTTTGGTATTTTAGCAATCCGATTTCGAAAATATTCGATCCGACGCATTGTCGCTATTGTAGTATATTACAGTCGATATAACATTGTTCAACTCGACGTACTACAAATAGGTCTGAAGAAGGCGCCTCGGTAATCTCGTGAAGAATCATGTATCAAGGTGATGTTTTATTATTGCTGTAGAGGTGCTGCAACCTTCAAGAGAAACATGATGTGAGGTCACAAACTAAAAACTAAGTCGCGCACCACGACTAGTAATTCCTGGTGCCTGGGGATAGTCAAGTATTACAGACAGCAAAACACAACTACACTTGAAAGAGAAAACACTATTACATTCTCTTGTAATTTTCCGATTAAAGTTTCCATACGTGTTGCGGTGTTTCCTCTATTGCTTTCCTTTGTGTATAAGTTTTGTATGTACAAAATCAAATGAGGCTAAGTCTGACCTGGTTAAATTCGACAAGTCAGTCCAAAACCGCTACAAAAATGTTAGCTAGATACCTTTGTAAGAGATATCGCCATAGTCATTATATTCCGTGGTGATATAGTCCCTTCTCCACCTCAAAAGTTAATAAGGCGAAAATTCCGATAGTACATTGATTAAGCTGTTCACAATCCCCAGGATTAATGCCACAGAGGTGGAGAAAAATCTGGAGGTACTCCATCTGACCGTCATCTATTCTTTTTTGTTCTTGCTACACGGCATTTTTATCAAAACCTGTTTGTGGACTGTTATCTAGAAATCGTCTGACCTACATCGACCTGTTTTTATCTGCTGAATCTTCCGATGGACATTGGAATTTCTGAAATGATACAGAGTGATCCCCACCAAATAGGCAAAACATAAGAAAGCGCAGTACAGGAAATTAAATGTGAACGTGTTTTCAATCACATTTCAGTCTGTCAGTGCTAACAAAAAAACCCCAACCTCCTCGAGATGTCTTTTCTGGCATGTTTCGTGTGGCATTCGAACTGTGTTGAACTGCTCTATTAATGCTTTGAATTATGTTGCCGCATGCTTCAATTCACATGAAGCGCTGATAAGGTAATAACACGCGTTGAAGTTGTAACTCCATATACCTGTCATGTTAATTGCGATAATTCAATTCGGCTATAGACTGGTCGTGTGTATAGTTTATAATTTTTAGACACTTTCAGCTAACCTAAATGATCATGGCCCTTGTTACAATAAAGCGACACCCTCCAACTTACGAATTACCCCAGCAGCCTCGTTTTGCCAGGAATGGATACTGTGCGTGGCAATTCAGTTTCGACATTAAAGGTTGATATGGCCATCAGTAGAATTCTACAATTTGTGAACACCAAATTAAGCAATAATATTTAAGATTTCGAATACTGTTGGTAGCAAGGGAAAGGGGTAATATGACAAAACGCCCAATGTCACCACAGACGGATATGATGACAACATTCAACCTGAAACCTAAGATTCACTCATGGTCCTTGGATGTTGCAATCTGTAATATTGCCATTGTGACAATGGTCATGTGGTCACCTTTACACGACACGACCACATGGCCCCTAGCACCGAATTAATCGAGGCCGCCCTCGGCACATGCAGTTTGACACATATATTGGAGCGATATGCAAAAGATGGAAAAAAATTGACGTCTGGCGACTAAAAAGCAACCATATGACCACAGGAAATTTTCCCTCGGCACCTTACATTCAGACCCGAGAATCTTGGACATAGCCGTAGTATCTCAGCTGCGCTTTTATTGCAGATTTTCATGTGGAGACTATGAAGTATCCACACGGCTCCTAGCACCGGCTTTGGACTCACGTCGTTGGGCTTAACCGGTAAGTTTTTCTGGATATTTTTGCATTTACCAGGTCTACCCCATGTTGAAGCGTTTACTATGTCACACGCCCTCGATGCTCATCGATTAATATCAGATGGGTTGATTAGTTGAGCAGATCTGTCATCACAAACCCCGAGCTAGTGTATCTAATTCCGCTTAAAACCTAGAGGCAGTGTGGTTACTTCATAGTCTCCAAGTAAAGATTGGCAATAAAAGCACCGCTGAGATACTAAGGCTACGTCCGAGAAACCTGCGTATTCTGGAATCTGAAGGTGCGGTACCGAGGAAAGCTTTACTGTGGGGTCATATGGTTGCGTTTCAATCCCCAGACGTAGTCGACTTTTCATAACTCTTTAAAATACATATCTCTCCAATTTAGATGCAAAATCGAGGAGCAGGACGATATGATAGCTCTGCAAGCCTACCGCGTGGAAATTGTGAACGTGCTATGTAAGCGACGCCGCAACGTAAGAAATATGTAAAAAGCTAGTACAATGCAGGTTGGCATTCAGAATGTAAAGCCCGACGCCGTCTGTATCATTTGCTCACAATACTCTCGTCCAAATGACCATTTATCTTGGGCCCAAGGAATCTGCAGTTTTTCGCCAAAAACAGGAGAGAGAATCAAGGTTTAATGTCGCGTTTAGCAATATTTCATCTAAATAGCGACGATAAACAAAATTCTAAGTACTCAAAGCCAATAACTTGGTAATCCAACACATTAAAACATACGCACATTAAAACTCACGCAACAAACCGATTTCTCTCAAATAACCCAATTACAAGCGTCTAGTCCGTCATCCATAATTCAGCCGCCGTCCATTAGAGAATATCCGCGTCCATAATCCAAAGACCTATTCCATATTCCATATAACAGTATTAGCACCAAATTCTAAAAGACAATCATAGTATACATAAACATAGGCTTGTTTCCTGCAAGAGAGAAGCGGTCAACAGTTTTCAATGATGCAGTCCTCCCTCACCCGACTAAAAAGATCTTCTAAAGTAGTCGCTCGATAAACAGGTAACACGTTAGCGATAACATACAGTGGTGGTAGGAATATATTCTGACAATACTGTCTCAAAGCTATCCAGGGGAGAGGGGGGCAACCCGAACTTCGTTTTTTGAAAGAAATGTATATTTTCTCCATAAAAAAATGTCATTTTCAGAGGGAAGCGGAAACCCAAATGTGTTTTTTCCGTTATGCAGCGAAACCATTGATGTGCCCTCGTGAGGCGAAAGCGAACCACCCCTCAAGATATCCAGGTTACGGGCCCATGTGCTAGTGTCTCAGAGACGCTTGGTTGTGTGTGTTCACGTGGTTACCTTGAATATCCTGACCACACGGCCCAGTGCATACTGCATTAGATACGCGAATGATGACACGAGCCTGCAAGGCGAATATTGTTATCGTGAGTAACGGACTATACTCAACATAGGAAGAAAATGGTACTTTGCAAGTTATTATACAGAAAGCCCATCTGTAATGCTGAAAATCACTCGTAATACTTTCCCACTTCTTGGTCGATATCTACAACAATTGTTTGGATATAAATGTATTGACATTGTTTTCAACAAATATTCAGGTAAGCAAGGTGTAAACCGTGAACCAAACATTGCAAACGCAAATCTGAGTGCGCTAGACATTCCGCATTTTACAGTGGTTCTTTGTTCGCCGGAATGATCTACCAGGAGAAAACAAAAACGACCCGAAATTGTAAACAATGAATTAAAGGCAACACATACACGTGGTGGGAAAAGATGCCTGCCTGCTGTCAAGAGGTCTTTTGATCCCACAGCCAATCTTCTTATTGCAGATCTAAAAACATCACCGGAACCAACAATGATCCCTGTGATGATTTGTATCTCAGCCACGCTTTTATTGTGTTTATTCATGTAGACATAGATGTACGTGTAGTGTAATGTTGTTTTCTTTTTCTTTTGCGTCGGCGTCACTCTTGGTGGGAATTTGCTGATCTTTAAACAGATCATAGTTCATCCAGTAATACTTGCTGATGTCTTCGGTAAGTTTTGTCAGTGACAAAAGCGGCTAAAGAAATGGATAAAACCACAGTTGGTGACCAAATACAATAATCAAAACAAGAGCTTTACCTTTCAGCGTTTGCTCGTATTGTGTTATGAGAGTGGATATCACTTTAGGCTATACTCATCTGAATAGCCAGAAACGTTTCGATCAAGCCATGATCAGGCGATGTAGAATCGGCCATATTCGATCAACTCACGAACATTTACTAAAAAACAGTCAGTCCAAAGTTGTATTCCATGCCACGAATATGTCACAGTGAAACATATTCTTATCGACAGTATAGATTTTAAGATTGTAAGAGATTCTTTTTATCGAGCAGCTACTTTAGAAGATCTTTTTAGTCGGGTGAAAGAAGACTGTATCTTAGGTTATTTGAGAGAAATCGGTGTGTTGCATAAGTATTAATGTGTGTATGTTTTAATGTGTTGGATTACTACGTTATTAACTTGAATACTTAGAATTTTGTGTGATCGTCGCTATATAGCTGAAGTATTGCTGAACAGCGTCGCGTTAAACCTTTAACTCTCTCTCATACATAGTCATCTCGAGCATTACAATGCGACGTCATTACCCCAATCTAGATGTATGCATACATTAGGCTGCTCATAGTTCAATGTGATTATTCTATTGTCGTTGCCTGTGCATTGATTAAGTTTATTGAATTAGTTTGATAATGGTATGTTAGTGACGTTCACGCAGGCTCAGTTTCTAGCTACAAAATACTAAATGACTTCTAAAAAGAACTTTCGAATACGACAAATTCCTCTGTGAATCCAAAACAAATACATCATACTCTCCACATTTCATGACTTCATCATTTTGTCGATGTTAGAATGATCATGGCAAATCCAGAGAGTTTTAGGATTAATGGAACGAGAAAGAATAGTTGATTCACATCGACGTTCCCGGAGATGTCAATATGTTTCAGATGTGCGTTCAATATATCACAATGGAGGTTAATTTCATGGATTGTAATATAAATTTTCAGATCAATACCGGATGAGTACTTTGCCATTCCATATAAAACGCCTTGTCATTCTCCGATTTCTGCTAATAGAGAATACTTTCTCTGGCCTAGCCAGCAAACGAAGCATTGGTGAATTTTTTTCAACCCAGCTACTTTAGTAGATCGAGTCTTGTCAGTAGGTATACGACATGTCTGATAAATTATGTACACATTGAAAAATATTTCATCCAATGCAATCCTCGGTAGTTTCACTTTGGTAGTGCCTTTATATAAAGCGATGTTTTCATTCCCGGTAATTTCATTAGTCTTGCTCCCTGGTTCAACCTGCTGTGGTACAGTTTTCTAACAAGGAATTTGTAAGTGCTATTAGATTGCCTTAACGTTCTAATTTTCTCCCTAGATGGGAGCAAATACACTCAGTTGTCAAGATCCCGTGCCAACATGTATTGAGCTGACCTGTCAGATTGGCAATGACAAATCTGGCGATGTTAAGGCTCAGTCGAATGAAGTGGATATCATCGATCTTCTGGTCTCTTCTATGTCATATTCTCGGATTTCTTCAGATTAGAAGAAACCTTTCTAGTCGGTAAAAGAGAAGAGCTGCTTTCAGTTCTTGTGTCAATCAAGGTCAAGCTGATGTAGGTTGGAAAAATGGACACTCTTTTCCTGGCTTTCCTACACATGCGTGCGTCAAGAAGCCGTCTCTTCAAATTCCGATAACTAACACGCACACAAGCACCCACTCACATACCCCATCCTGATATTCAATAATCTGTCCTATTAAACGTAACCGTTACACGGCGTACTGAAAAGAATCATATGACCCACAGACAAGTATACTGAATGCTTATTTTTTTTAAATCTCAAGAACCAAAACTGATCCCTGCGATGATGTGTATCCCAGTCCCTCTTTCATTGTTGGTGTCTTGAATGGCATGACATCACGGCCTCTAGCTCCGTCTTGAGTGGTATTATATACAAATGTTGAAGGGCGACGATGTCATAGCCCTATCAGGTCATTTGGTGGAAAATTAATAGAGAGAGAGAATTAAGGTTTAAGGTCGTTCAGCAATATTTCAGCTGTATAGCGACGTTCAAACTAAATTCTAAGTATTCGAACAAAAACAAGTCAACATCCCAGCAATCCAGAAGTAATAAACACAACACACCAAAAGACATGTACATGCATTAAAACTTATGCAGCAAACCGATTTCTTTCAAATAACCTAAGATACAGTCTTCTTTCTCCGACTAAAAAGATCTTCTAAAGTAGCTGCTCGATAACAAGAATCTCTTACAATTTTAAAACCTATATAATCCATAAGAATGTTTCACTGTGAGATCTTCGTGGCATGGAATACACCTTAGGACTGGCTCTTTTTTTCAGTAAATACTCGTGAGTTAATCGTGTATGACCCAGTTTCAAACGGGAACTCCATCGAATAGCGTCGCACAATCATATTTGCCCCATTGGGACAGGTTAGTGATTGTCGAATGGGCGACTTGACATCAATACGATAACCGTCTATTTATTTTCGTTATTAGTTACGCAAGTGAACAGCACCGTCTTCCTGATAAGTGGATATTTTTTTCACTTTCCTATAGATAATAAATCGCCACGTTCAACATGCGTTGGTCAGCATTGTTCAAATCTATCCATCATAGTGAGAAGCCCTTGCATTAATTATGAGACCAGCTCCGGATGACTCATTTGTTGGTAGACGGAGACGAGCACATCTTCCTAATTTCACTGGAATGTTTCGTTGTAATCCGTATGTGTCTACCGTCACGGACCGATTTATCTTATGGTGAATGAGAAAGTCTAGCGAGCACCACCGGAAAATATCCACAAATTGTCATATTTTTGAGTTCAATAAAACAACAATAAACAATGCGAGAGCATCAACAACTGAAAAAAAAATCACATTTCCTTTTGAATTCTATTTCAACGTTTAAAATCCGTCCACCATAAGTTTTCGCTCTCGACGATTTCTGCCGTTGCTTACGAAAACTAAAATGGCAAACACCCAGTTTACATTAGAATGAACGCATCGGCACGGAAGAACGGAATGCAAGCTATCAATCAAAATTCACTGTCCGTACGTCAACATATCTAACATATATGTTCAAAAAATCACAAAATATTGTCTTGGATCTGTATAAAAGAAGTGCGGGACACGGATGAAGCTCAGTCTTTCGCACCATACAGATGCATTCATAATATGATGATCTGTTTTCATATTGTACATCTCCATTGTGTTCGAATGAACAACCTATGTGTGATTGACAGGAGTCATACTCTAGATCATGACTTGAAAATTCATTTGGATAAATATGGCCACTGATCAGAATTGCATGTAAGGAACACCATGATCTCTTGCTGACATCATTGAAAACTGTCGTTTTACGAACGACAGCTGAATATTGAATGTCGATTCTGAGGCCCACACTCATCAACATGGGCGTGTGCTTTATCAAATTCTGACTAATTTTGTCTGGATAACCCTGGCCCGCAATCGCGTCAGTATCTAAAGCTTTCATTTAACGGGATCGACGAGGCATGCATGCGGTTTCTCCTAAAAAGAATAAACATGAACAGATTTTGCAAGAGCGCATTTTACAAAGTATTGCTTCAAAGTAACAATGTGAGTCCACTTATAATCAGCTGCTTTGTGTGACTTACGTTATCGAATGGATGAGAAATCGAGAAAAAAAAACAGACCGTACGTAAGAATCTTGGACGAAACCAATATGCGATACAGATTCTGATATACATGATATGTGAGAAGAATAATGCAGACAGAATAATGCAGAATGCTGCAATTCTTCACTGACGTGATGATCTCTCTCCGCGAATTCTTTATATTTGTTAAGTGAAAACACATGACGCTAATTCACCTAATCCAGAAGAATCACTTTGCATCAGGTTATGTTGCGTGGTTTCATTTCTGGTGGCGGTGACGAAATGGCACGAAAATCTCTTTACCGCTGTGTGTGTCTTGGGTAATGCACAATGCAGGCAGGGTGCACACATTCGATGAGATATCTAAATATCTGCCGAATTGCATGTTGTGCTGCCATGCACTAATAAATCTGTATCAACAATGACAGCATTTAGAGGGCAAGGTAGACGTATCAAAGTGATGAACGGAACTATACGACATTATTTATTGCATTCTTCACGACAATAGATAAAAAATCTCCAGGGTATGTTGCTCTCTCAATATACTATTTATTGGAATTTTCGTGTTCCCTCACGTTTTTTATAATACAGTTATGTACATAACCTCTAATTTTTAGTATCACAAATCTCAAACAAAAAAAAACAATTCCCTGACAATCCTAAGTTGATCAGTACATCATCAAAGTTGAATATTAAGCTATTGTGATCACGGGTTATGAGATTGGGGATGGACTGTACAGAGCATACCACTGATAAGAAGTCGATATTGTACGGAATGAAGAGGTCCCAAACTGTTGAGTGTGGGACTAATGTGTCTGTGTAATATCCATCAGAAACCCTTTGTTGCCTCTTGATCATGTCGACCCTCAATGCACTGAACACTTCGTCACCATAATGCCCACGCGATATATCTGCATTATAACAACACATATATTACATATAATTAGTATTGAAAATAATAGCTAGTTCTGCAGTTGTATTTTCCGTAATCTCATTATATCACAATCTGTGAGCAGCGAAATCTCCAATATCCGTTGCACATCTCACTGGAAAAATGCACCATGACGTTCAGCTGAAGGACAGAGCACAGCTTTAGATGCGATTAAATAATATTTTTAGAGATTGAATCGATATTTTTTTTGCTTTCAATACGATCAGAGGGTGTTAGAATTTTTTCCAGATTGTCAATAGGTTGAATGATATTCGATTGGATTCCTCACAATGGTTTCTTCGCCATGTCTCCCTTCGTAAGAGATATGGCTTTCTCAAGTAGGAATCAAGAGGAATTACGGAACAAAGAGTGCATTAAGCGATCAGACATTCCACTCCTGTATCGGATATGGAATGACCCACAAATAATAAAAGCAGACACATTATTCCCCATTTTATCCCTATTCTCGTATCTAGGCTGGCTCTGAAGTATCCGCGGGCACAACTGAAACACTAACATTGTAGTATTATTATATGGCGGCTGTAGGCAAAGGAGGAAAAAGTAGTTTCGATATATCAAACGAGTTTACAATATATAAAAATGTCTGCCTCATTGGCATGTGGATATATTATACAATCGTCTTCTCCATATTATTCAGCGTCGTCCATTAAAGAATTTCGTCGACCATAATCCAAAGATCTAATTCAAATAACGACATTAGCACCAACTTCGAAGACACAAAAAGCACATATAAACATAGGCTACTTTCTTGCAAGAGAGAAGCGGTAAACAGATTTCATCGATGCCGCCAAGACATCAGGAGGTTCCAATATATCAAATTGTGAATAAGTCTCCAACGCAGGTATTTGATTTCAAAGCACATTATCGAGCAGCAATACTCTAGATAACGACTTTCCAACGTATATCATATGGATTAAGAATACAGATCAGCGATACGGATTTGATATTTTTGGAACATCATGATGTCTTAATTGCTGGCATCATTGAAAACTGTTGACCGCTTCTGTCTTGCGCTTGCAGGAAATTAGCTTAGTTTTATGAGGTATACTATGATTTATGCTTTTAATTTGGTGCTAATGTTATTATAATAATTAGGTTTTTGGATCATGAACGCGGAAATTATTTAATGGACGACGGCTGAATATTGAATGACAGACTAGACGCTTGAATATATGTTATAGATGACCCTCAGTTACCTGACCCATTTGACGTTGTTTCATCAACATCGATATTCGTTTGCGGCATAACTTTCTAAAAAAAAAGACAGATACGCAGTCAACTTAGTCTGTGAGTTGAAAAAAATAATAAGAGAGATTGGCATAGCTTTCCCTCCAAATAGCTAATATTGACTGTACTAGCACTGGAATAATTTTTCCCTGTGCAAACAGTCCATGGGTCAGACAGACATGAACTACATATTCACTATGTTGACCGCTTGTCGAGGACATTTGACGTAAAAACGAATTTCATTGAACTCTGTGCCATGGACAGTCGTTTCAGTGAATGTCTACTCCAGTTCGTAAAGTTAGAAACTAGCCAACCTCAGAAATTCTGATACTTTCTTGTTGTTGATCGTCCTGAAACGCTTACTGATCAGAATTAGGCAATATTCACGATGTCGAAATCTTACAAAGAAATATTTGGAGGAAGTACATAAGAAGTAGTGTGTTTTAATTTGGCCAACTCGTTGATCGCGTTTGCTCACTTCCAATACGATGGAGTAAATTTTAATTACTTCGTCCCGAAAAGACAGGATTCATTATTTCATTCAAAATTCGGTAGATGCACTTATCAACTTTGCATATGAGATAGAGGACACTTCAAGTTGACTCAAAACCGAACTGATGGCACGCTGTATTTTAATATTATTCATCCTCTATTCAAAGCAGTATTCCTAACCCCAATTCCCAATTAAGTTGATCTTTTTGCTGTATTCGAAATTGCCTCCGTTCTTTGTTTGAATCATTGTAATGCAAAGGTTGACTCTACGCTGATGTTGGTCTTTCAATATTATATCCCACAGGCTTGCTGCCATGAATATACAACATGCGATCTGTTGTTCTTTGTTTAATGAGAACTACTGGAAGGATTTATTTGATCGGCCAGTATATAATTTCCGACGTTTAGATTAAACGTGCAGGGAGAATATTCCCAAAAACGTTTGCAGCTTCTGCATGCATGATTACTCGTATCGTGATGCATTTACATATTTGCAACAGGTTTTATCCAACATTCACATCGATTTGTGGGAACATTGATGTGTTAGCGGACAATTTCACCACAAATCCACTTGTCTATCACATTGCTGTTATTGAGGGCAAATCGCGTGCACTATTACGTGCTCTCGCTATACCGCTGTATCGTGATGATGGGGTCAGTCCAGTAAGTGTACTGGACTCCCAAAATGCATAAATCGCCATACAAATTTAGATTCATAGATGGGATGCGGCTTTATGCAGATACCCGGAACCCGGTATTGTCGCTCGCATGTATGATCTATCTGTATTACCTGGAATGCACCAGCAGTAAACAGCATTGCATCTTCATTACAAGTGTTTGTTTCGCTCAATGTTATATCATCAATATCTTCGGCTACAGAAGATAACATGGTGTCAGAAGTGTGCATAGTTTCAGTTAAGACTGAAGTTTCCGAAGGCAGATTCCGAATGCAGAAAGCACTGAAACTAGACTGACTCACGCTATTTTTTTCTGCCTCCTGTGTGCAACCACATGGTCCGGATTCAATGCATGGCAGTCGCCATCTTTCTTTGACAACAACGACTTTGATTGAACTTTGGACGGCAAACTGTCGCCGATATCTGACTGTTCTCGTTCACGCAGCACAGAAAATCGAGTTCCCTACGTCGTGTTGTGCGCAAGGACGGACTGATTTATTGGAACTTTGTGAGTACAAATTTATTTCGATATGGCCTCCTATCAAATACCAGCCCCCCAACCCATGAACGTCAAGGGAGACGTGTCCGGTAACTGGAAAAATTTTAAAGCCTCGTGGGACTATTATATTACTGCCACTGAACTGAATAAGAAAAGCCCAGAGGTACAAGCAGCCGCATTGTGCAGTGTAATGGGCATAGATTGTATCCACGTGATGAACAGTCTAGCTAGTTTGTCGGTCGCAGACAAAAAAGATCCTGCACGAATTCTACAGAAACTGGGGGATCACTTCATGCCACAAAAGCATCTTTTATTTGAACGAGTAAAGTTTGGTTATGCAAATCAGACAGAACATGAAACTGTCGATCAGTATGTAGTGAGACTACGTCAGTTAGCAGACTCGAGATTCGTGTGACTTTGAAAATCTGTCTGATAGTTTACTGAGAGATAGGCTAGTCATAGGTACCCACGACTCTTCAACAAGAGATCGTTTATTGAGGGAACGCCCTGTCCCTGATCTGAAAAGGTGTATTGAAGCCCTGCGAGCTAGTGAACTGTCTAGGGCTCACAAGGAGCAGTTACGTGTGGCCGCAGTTGATTCCCCTAGTACGGTTCATGCTGCCCATCAACAAAATCATGGCAGTAGGTATGCACAGGCAAAGCCAGAAAAGAATGCTGGCACGACGGGTGGTCAGAAATCCAACAGAATAATCACTTGTCTGTACTGTGGCTCAAAACACGTGAAGGACAAATTCAAATGTCCGGCTTTCGAAAAAATTGTGGCAAATGTTCTAAAGGAAATCATTTCGCTTCAGTGTGCCAGCAAGGTCAGGATGGAAACAAGATGCGTGCTAAAGGAACTAAAAAGTTGCACCAACTTAGTGATCCTCGCTGTAGCGAAGATACGGACGATGACACGGATGACTCAATCTTCACGGTTGATCGCGTGGGAGTTGTCAGTAGTAGCAAAGCCAGATCTTCGTTCATGGTTCCCCTTAATTTTCACACTGAATACCCTGCCACATTGACAGTACAACTGAATACTGGTGCTTCCTGCAGTGCAATGTCCTATGCAGATCTCCAGAACATTCTGCAAACTGGTGATGTGAAATTAGATCCTAGTAGTGGAAAAATAAGGCTTTACGACAGCAGCATAATAACTCCACTTGGATCATATACATTAACCGTGAGCCAACATCCTGGACCAGGCGCCATGGCCCATTATTGACGCCAATACATGTGGGAAACAAGGCTGGATTTCTCTTGGTGTTGATAAATCAGCGAACATGATAAGGGATGAAGGCTATGACCCCCTATCGCAGGAAAAGGTCATGCGTGATTATGACGATGTGGTCACAGGCTTGGGATGCCTCCCAGGTGAATATCACATAGAGATGGACGCGAGCATCAGACCCGTGCAGCATGCCCCTCGTCGCGTACCAGTGCCGCTTAAATCACAACCACAGGACAAAATCAATGAAATGAAGAAATAGGGCATAATTGCCAAGGTCGCTGACCCAACGGATTGGATCAGCAGTCTAGTAGCTGTCCAAAAGGCTGGGAAACTGAGGGTGTGCATTGATCCAAAAGACTTGAATAAAGCCATAAAGCGGCCGAAGTACCAAATGCCAAGGGTTGATGAAATATTACCCAAGCTGTCGAATGGAAAAATTTTCACTGTTCTGGATGCCAAAGATGGATTTTACCAAGTGAAACTCGATGAAGAGAGCTCGTTCCTGACCACGTTTTGGACACCTTTTGGGAGGTAACGTTACTTGAGGATGCCACAAGGAATTAGCAGGGCCCCTGAGGAATACCGGCGCCGCCAGAACGAGGCTCTCTCAGGCCTCGATGGCGTTGAAGTCATCGCGGATGACATTTTATGTTTTGGTAGCGGCGAGACCATGGATGAAGCTCTAGCCGATCACGACCGCAACCTACTGAATGTGCTTGAGCGAGCACGGGAAAAGAACATAAAATTCAACAAGAAGAAACTCAAATTAAGAATGACCCAAGTGCCGTATATGGGTCAACTACTTACATGTGATGGGGTTAAAACCGGATCCAGCAAAGGTTTCCGCGATAGTCAACATGCCACCCCCAGGTGACAAGAAGGCAGTCCAGCGTCTTCTCGAGTGTGTAAATTACCTATCTAGATTCATACCAAATGTGTCTAAGGTGTGCGAGCCGCTCCGTCGTTTAACAGAGAAACAAGCTGAATATATGTGGGAAAGTCAGCAAGCTGAAGCCTTCTCAATCCTTAAGGACTTGATTAGTTCCACTCCTGTACTGAAATACTATGACGTGAACAGTGAAGTCACCATACAGTGTGATGCGTCTGAGTCTGGATTGGGAGCAACGTTGCTCCAGAATGGCCAGCCAGTGGCGTTTGCATCAAGGTCTTTAACAGAGACTGAGCGTAGGTACGCTCAGATTGGGAAAGAATGTCTTGGCAGTCTGTTTTCGTGCGTCAGATTTGACCAGTATCTTCATGGGCGTGCAGACAGATAAACCATTGGTCCCAATCTTCACAAAGTCGATTCACACATCGCCAAAGCGACTTCAGCGAATGCTCCTTCGCCTTCAAAAGTACAATCTGCATGTTACATACTTACCTGGTACGCAGATGTTCATTGCAGATATGTTGAGCAGAGCTTACCTGCCAGGGGGCGACACCAGAAAACAGGACACGCCTGACTCTCACAAGAGCAGCAGCTTTTCGGCGAAATTTCTGAAATCGATCAGAAGGAATACATGTGCTTGTCTGCAGCCACACATGCACAAGTCCAGTCCTGCACGCTCGCAGACGCGACCTTACAAACCATCATGAATACAGTAATGACTGGATGGCCAGATTCGCGCCAGGATGTTCCAGTCTGCATCCGTGAATACTGGAACTTCAGGGATGAGCTGACAGCGCAAGATGGTGTTCTATACAAAGGAATGAAAGTGGTCATTCCTAAATCCATGCAACCACAGATGATTGCACGAGCTCATACAAGTCATCTCGGTGCAGACGCGTATGTGTGGAGAGCGCGAGATGCCCTTTTCTGGCCTAGGATGGCTGGTGAAATTGAGGACTGTGTCAATTACAAGCGTCTGGTCCGTCATTCATAATTCAACCGTCGTCCATTAGAGAATATCCGCGTCCATAATCCAAAGACCTATTTCATATTCCATATAACAGTATTAGCACCAAATTCAAAAAGACAATCATGTATACATAAACATAGGCTTGTTTCCTGCAAGAGAGAAGCGGTCAACAGTTTTCAATGATGCCGGCAAGACATCATGATGTTCCAAAAATATCAAATCCGTGTCGCTGATCAGTATTCTTAATCCATAATATTCGTTGTAAAGTCGTCATCTAAAGAATGATGTATCACAGTCACGCTTTGATTGTGACTGTTCATATGAGTACCATGAGGATCTTGAAGTACATGGGTTCATACGGCCCCTAGCCCCGGGTTAAGCGGAATTAGACACAAGTTACGAAACGTAACGCCATAGATCTTGCACGCTACGCTCGTATTTTGCTATCAGCATGCGATATGTATCGCCAAATGTGTGAAAATTTGAGTGGAGGCGCTTGGTGGTGTAGCCCTGTTTTATAAGTTTCTGCAACAATGTTTTGTGACGTTGATTAAAATCGTCACATTGTGGTACAAGACTTGTGGTACTTGTAACGAATTCCTTGCTAAGCAGCAGAAGGAGCCTCTAATGACACACCAGATTCCCAAATTGCCTTGGTCCAAGGTTGGACAGGACCTGCTCACACTCCATGGTGAAAGCTATCTTGTAACTGTTGACTATTATAGCGACTATTTCGAGTTGAAAACACATCTGCCTCGATTATTGCAGCAACAAAGTCTCATTTCGCCCGACATGGAATCGCGGATATGGTAACTGACAATGGGCCTCAATATATAAGCGAGGAGTTCTCAGCATTTACACGCGAGTGGGAATTCAACCATACCACCACCTCTCCATATCACTCTCAGAGCAACGGTAAAGTTGAGTCGGCTGTTAAAATCGCGAAAAAACAGTTGAAAAAAACAAACGTGACAACAAGGACATACAAATGGCATTACTTGAGTGGCGCAACACCCCTGACAGCACAGGGTCAAGCCCGGTGCAGAGACTTATGTCCAGAAGGACAAAAACAACAATGCCTACTGCAGAAGCTCTTCTCAAACTGCAGGTCATAGGAGGAGTAACTGAAAACATCACAGTCCGTAGGCAGAAACCCAAATTAGCCTATGACAAACATGCAAAGCCCTTACCTGGGCTGGAAATCGGTGATCCAATACGCATGCAACCTCTGCATCCCAAATCGCCATGGGAACAGGGTTCATGTGTTGGCAAAGTTGGACCGCGTTCTTACCTGGTTAAATCTCGGAATGGTCGGTTGTATCGAAGAAATCGGAAATTCTTACAGTTTGATAACAGCCAGAAGAAACCATTCATTTCTCAGGATGGATCACCAGCAGAACACCTGCTGGGTCAGCTATGTCAGTGCCGCCAGATGTGACCACGGTGACCGTGTCAGATGTCTTGGGCAGTCCGGTAACATCCGCACATTCAATGCCACTGAACCACCATCACTACCAACCACCAACTCTGTCAGACAAACAGTAACAACCAGGAGTGGCAGACATTGTGCTGTCCCCGCAAAGTACAATGACTATATTGTGCCAAAATAGGAATTTAATGTGTGATTTGGTTATGCACTCGGGCACTTCTCATGGTGACAATAGTGCCAAAGTTGGAATGTATTGATATGTGCTTTATAGGAGGACATCAAACAACTCCTGATCATAGTGCCAAAGTTGTAGCTCAACTCAGTCTGAATAACATTTTTTTTCTTCCTTTTCTTTGCCCTGCCCAGTGCGGACAATACTGATAAACTTTTATAGATTAATAGTATTTTTTAGAGAACTGTTTCTTTCTTTGTAAAACAAAATTTGAAGAAGGGAGATGTTATGGGATGCGGCTTTATGCAGATACCCGGAACCCGGTATTGTCGCTCGCATGTATGATCTATCTGTATTACCCAGAATGCACCAGCAGTAAACAGCATGGCATCTTGATTACAAGTGTTTGTTTCGCTCAATGTTAAATCATCAATATCTTCGGCTACAGAAGATAACAGTTCCAGAAGCTGCACCACCAAGCTTCTTTCAACCCTGACGACAAGGGCCCTTTGAGAGATGAGAGCATTTTGGGAAAGGTATTGCGACAATATTTATAAGAACGCTTGTTGTGGATGTTTTGCCGTGGATAATCGCTATATAAATGACGCAATGAAGGATATATATCCTCCTTGACTTGATCTGAGGGAAACTACAGATGGCCCTAACGGCATACCTGTTCAGACCTATATCTCTATAAAAATGAAGCTGGCCTTCTCTAGTCGACTTTACGACAAAAGAGATGATTACAATTTCGACATCGTAAACTATCCCTATCTGGACAGTAATATACCAGAGGACCCTGCATATGGCGTATACATATCTCGCCTAGTAGCATTTGCTAGATCCTGTGTTAAATGTAATGTTTTAATCAACGCCATAAAACATTATTGCAGAAACCTATAAAACAGGGTTTTATCATCAAACGCCTCCACTCGAAGTTTCTCAAATTTGGCGATACATATCGCATGCTGATGGCAAAATACAAGAGTAGCGTGCAAGATCTATGGCGCGACATCTTCTAAAGATGGTGAGAGAGTAGCATATGCTACTATCTTTAGTTCCATAACTAAAACCCGTCGAGTTCGATATTCACTGCAGAAGCAAAAGTTATACTCTCGGCTTGGAAGGTATTGGGTCCACTTATAGGAAAGCAAATGTCATATTCTCAGGTTCACTGTCATGCCATCACGCGATTTAAAGTGGATCCCACCATCTTGAATATTCTACAATTATATGACTGTAGATTTGATCAACATGTTGATATTGTGTTTTGTTGGTTACGTTGTCATCAAAGGTAATACTAAGGCTGATGAAATGGCTAAGGCAGCACTAGATATAACGATTTCATGCCCTCAATCTGTACTTATGTGAGAAAGCTGTTTCAATCTTTATGGGAGTCTGTGCATAATAACAAACTTCAGGAGTTAAAAAAACTGTAGGCTATACTCATCTGAACAGCCAGAAACGTTTCGATCAAACCATGATCAGGCGATGTAGAATCGGCCATACACGATTAACTTACGAACATTTATTTAAAAAAAGAGCCAGTCCCAAGGTGTATTCCATGCCACGAAGATCTCACAGTGAAACATATTCTTATCGACTGTATAGATTTTAAGATTGTAAGAGATTCTTTTTATCGAGCAGCTACTTTAGATCTTTTTAGTCGGGTGAATGGAGACTGTATATTAGGTTATTTGAGAGAAATCGGTTTGTTGTACAAGTTTTAATCTGTGTATGTTATGTGTTGGGTTACTAAGTTATTAACTTGAACACTTAGAATTTTGTTTGATCGTCGCTATATAGCTGAACGCGACTTTAAACCTTAATTCTCCGTTTCGTAATTTGTGTCTAATGCCGCTTAACCCGGGGCTAAGGGCCGTATCATCCTATGTATTTCAAGATCCTCATTGTGTTCATATGAACAGGCACAATCAAAGCGTGACTGAGATACATCATACTCTAAATAACGACTTTACAAATAAAATCATATGGATTAAGAGTACTGATCAGCGATACAATACGGATTTAATGTTATGCTGGCATCATTGAAAACTGTTAAACCTCTTCTCTCTTCCAGGAAATTAGCCTAGGTGTACGCATACTATTATTTATTCTCTTAGTTTGGTGCTAATGTTATTATATGAAATAGATCTTTGGATTATGGACGCGGAAATTCTTTAATGGACAACGGATGAATGTTGAATGACGGACTAGACGCTTGCATCTTGTCTGATCTTAGCTCAATAGCACTTTAACGATGGTTCTGAACTACTTTGTGAACGAGTTAACATTTAACTCGTCTCGGGAGATTGGGTCACTTTCTTATAGCGATGCGCATCTGTTGCAGTTATAACTGTGAATCAAGTGTCTTCACAGAAACAGCTTATTTCAAATACATCCAGACAAGTAATCTCACATTTCGGGATAACCTCGTTTGTAATATCGATGGAAATATGCGACCAATATTGTTTTATGTACAAAAACCTAAATGAAAGGTAATGCATTCTGGATTGAATGCTACTCAATCCAAACTTCATATTGAAGGTTTGACGTTCCCTGCTAAGGATCACACACACACACCATGGAAATTTCGGTTTAGTACGTCACGCTATCATACATAAACGCCCAAAGAATATCATTACTATCTACTCGTGTTCTCTCTCACTTAATTCGCATGTATATCTGGGGGTCAGTATTAGCCCGATATGCTTTCCCATACATAAAGTGCTGCATGTTATTTTTCACTGATTTATTGTCGCATTGTCAAATTCAGTAAACAATGGATATGAAAATAGTGTTACCCATAAAACGCAGATACGCGGGACTAACGCCTGTATACCTCCGGATTATCATCCAATACTGATGCCGGATACCGGTACGCACCACTTAAAAACTCTTAATTATAGTGGCACAATATTGAATCATACCAGGCCTGGGCGATTGAGGTCGGTTCGATGCTGGCTGGGGGGGGGGGACTACTTATTTTCATTACCGGTACCCATCCGGTAGTGGGCCGAAACTTTCCATACTACACCTTTGGATCAAGCTCTACAAGAAATTGCAAAACCAAAAAGAAAAAAAACTGCCGCCGTGATGAGGTCAAAGTGGTGTCATCAGAAGTCATTTTCGCCTATTTTTTGGACCAATGTTCCGATTTTTCTTAATATTCTATATTTTCTCTTCAATAGTAATTGATATTATAGGGAATAAATAGTTCTGGCGAAATAACTTACTATTATGTCATTTTTGTCAAGACAGAAAAGACCGATTACACGATTTCTGGACGACACGTTGTGACCGCCATTTTGAAATTTCCCATGATCGTCTGCACATATGATTATGCAGATAGTCTCAACATGACGCCATTAAGACTCTGGCAAATGTCAGAAAGTTTCAGCTCTCTTGTTCTGTTCATTCCGGAAATGAGGAGAAAAGTTAGTTTGATGGGAAGGCATAATGCCGCTCCCCCCCCCCCTCCCTGGCCAGCTATATATCTTTGGATCTTAACTCTTACTGCAAGGAAGACACAGACTCATTAAAAATAGATTGTGCTGACATTGTCATCTTTTTTTCTGAACGTCCTAAATACCGGATAATATCCAAATCGGTATATGTGTTCTCAAGCGTAGGTTCTTCGTTTCACGATATCCTCTGTTTGTAGTACTGGATTGATTACTACTATTTCATCGAATTGATAGATTTTGACATACAAACGACAGGTGTACACGCGGTCTAATCCCTCCAACAATCTGTAATCGGTCGTGTCAGTCATGTTTGGTAGCATCTACAAACTCGTACACAACAAATGTTGGTATTTTACCAGAGTCTTGAATCAACGGTGCAGAAACTTATAAAACAGGGCTATTCCACCAAGCGCCTACACTCAAAGTTGCTCAAATTTGGCGATACATATCGCATGCTGATAGCAAAATACGAACCTAGCGTGCAAGATCTATGGCGCTACGTTTCGTAACTTGTGTCTAATTCCGCTTAACCCGGGCACTTCAAGATCCTCATGGTACTCATATGAACAGCCACAATCAAAGCGTGACATTCTTTAAATGACGACTTTACAAACGAATATTATGGATTAAGAATACTGATCAGCGATACGGATTTGATATTTTTGGAACATCATGATGTCTTGCCGGCATCATTGAAAACTATTGACCGCTTCTCTCTTGCAGGAAACAAGCCTATGTTTATGTATACTATGATTGTCTTTTTGAATTTGGTGCTTATACTGTTATATGGAATAGGTCTTTGGATTATGGACGCGGATATTCTCTAATGGACGACGGCTGGATTATGAATGACGGATTAGACGCTTGTAATTTCATGCTTCGTGATGTAGTTTCATACTTTTAGCCTTATATAAATAGTATTAATAATCAATCCCAGTGCAATGCCCCGCGGCGGGAAAATAATGGTAAAATTCCGGAGAGAAACAGCATCCCCAGAACATATTCAGCTTGGGAGTATCACAATGTCGACATGGACAGTATCCGACAGTCTCTGAAAGCTACAGCAAATATATTTCTATATGAGGGAGATAATTATCTTGCCTAGCGGCTCAAATTTGGAATCGGTAATGTTTGTTTAAATATGAAGGATAAATGTGCGAATAGCTGATTTCTCGAAAGCTGTGGATATTCGAACAGTAAATGATTATTTTATATCAAATAATGGAATATTTGAGAAACAATATATCTCCCACTAAATTTCGATGACGCTTTGCTGGTGCCATAAGCTATATGACATAATTCGAAATTCACCGATACATCGTACATCAAATAACCGGCATATCATGAGACAGCCATATCATGAGATCTCATATTTCAGGTTGTTCATAGACCCCTAGCTCTGACCTATTAAAGCGTCATTGGACACAAGTCACGATCATGGGAAGTTTATGGAAAGTGTATCATAAGCCAATGCATAGAAACGGCATGCGCGAACATTTATTAGCTCGGGGAGAATATTGCTGAATCTCTCCTCTCCACAGAAAAAAACAACTAAAACCATGTCAGCACAAGTGACACACAGGTACTGCATGAAATAAAAACACCAATATTTATATACTCCTTGTGTTACCATGTAATCATTTCATCGAATGTTGGCCTCACGGCAATATCGAACCCGTAATCTCAATACGTGAAGTGTGGATATACCTATTTCGCCTTGATTTATGAGAATCGCCTGGCTCAGTGACACTGTGACAGATGGCTATGATTTTGGAGTTAACTATTATCTTCCGATAAACAACTTGGCGGATACAAAATAGTCATATACCTCAACGGTAGGTCTGTATTGATCCATCCGTTCTGTCGTATTTTTATTGCGTATCTCGGGCATATAATGATGCATTATAATAATAATTAATTCGACATTTTTATAAATTTATTTAGGAGGTTGACATATATATATATGGAAATAAACGGGAATTTTATAGGATATACTGCAGTGTTGATTCACTGGTGTTGTTTGTCAATGTGTGAATGCCGTTTGCTGCTCAATATAAAACAAATTGATATAGGTGTGGATTTCTGATGCCATTTAATGGTTTTTCATCCCAGTGGTCAGTAGGACACTATTGTAAACTAGCGATTTTTCTGCGTCACGAGTGTCTTGAAGTCTGGTATTTCGAGATAAAGTATATCCTTCATTCAATGAGCTCGAGTAAACAACAACATATAGTGGTGATGGAATGTCACATGCCAAATAATGTGGTCTCTCCATTCCTTGTTATGTTCTTTCGAATGCCATTATTGTGACAATGAATGCGGTTGTCCGTTACCTGCGAAATACCACGAAATTACTCAAATTATCTCGATTTTACACTACACGAGCATACGTTTTTATGCATAATAACATAAGTTACATTAAATATTAGAAATTGTGTTGTATAACTATATCACGAATATCCACAGCTATCATATCAGGTATGTCGGCACCTCTTCCCACTTCCCTTATATGTGTTGTAATTTTTACCTGTATATGTCGAGATTCTGCTGGTGGACGTTCCGTCCCCGAGGCCCGCCCCTGTTTAGACCTTTTGGTCTTTGATATATGTTAGCATTTGTGGGAAATTGATGCTGGGTCGACATCGGGCCTTACAGACTAGTCTTTTGTGTTAACCCAACCTGGCCTGGGGGGGGGGGCTGGCCCCCGCCAAACTTTCTGCGCTATCTCCGGAACGACAAAAAATGGAGAGTTGAAACGCCGTGACTTTATAGTTTATCATATTGGGGTCATTTTGAGCCTATTTGCATAACCCTTAGGATCATGGGTAAATTCATGATGGCGGCCACCTGGAGTCCCAGAAAAGTGATGTTTTTGTCATATTTCTTCAAAATTTCTGCTTTTCCGCGATGAAACACTATTTTATTTCACATCACATTAATATTTACTAATTTATCGTGCAGTTTTTACGGAGAAATTGCATAAATAAAAAATTCGGAAAATCTGACTGAAAAATGCCGTTTTTGAAAATGACGTCACTGTGACGTCATCAAAGCGGCCATCTTGGACTTTTTTTACATTTTCTGGTAGAGCTTGGCCCAAGGGTATAGTGTGGTAAGTTTCAGCTCCCTAGCTCAAGGGGTAAGAAAAATAATTAGGGGGGGGGGAATTTCGCCCCCCCCCCAGGCCACAACAGGTCCCAAAAAGCGCAGGCCAGATAGGATTAAATGCCGTCATTTTCATCTGACGACGAAACAGCTCACCAATCCCCAGTGTACGAGTTATCACAGCGAAACAGCTCACCAATTACCAATGTACGAGTTGTCAGAGCATTTCCATCATAGCTCTCTATATTTGTATCTAATACCGCTTATGCCGGCGCAAGGGGCCGTGTGGTGATATCATCCAAGTTGCCACATGAACAAGTACAATAAAAGCGTACCTGAGATACAATACATACCACGAATCGTTAGATTCTTGGTATGTGCTTTAGAATAGGTTAACCGGAAGACTATACTGTGAAGTCATGTGGCTCTGCCAGTATGTCGGCACCTCTTCCCACTTCCCTAAAATGTGTTGTAATGGATGGCTTCAGTATTGCTGTTAGCTGTGACAAGGTTAATTGAACGACAATGTAATTACTTGCCAGCAGCGCTATATACATGGACTGGACAGAATAACAATGAAGTGTCCTTCATTCCTCTGCTACTGTCTGCCATTTTCCCCATTAGTGTGACATAACTGGAACACAGGAATGCATGAGAACTGGTATGACGCCATTTAACTCGGTAATCGCAAAAAAATCAAGCTAAACCTTAGTCCATTACCCAACACCGAAGTTTCTGCACAGCAAGTGATATTACTATTAATACATTACAAGACATCATTATTATCAAAGCGTAGACAATGAGTTCCATGTTCAGTGGGAAGCTTCGTGTTATATAATAAATAGCGCTTCTGTCTTTCTTCGGAAGAATTTCATTATAATACCATTATTAAAAAATAGCGAAGGAATCATCGATTTTAACTATTTGAAATTGCGAATACACCACCATCTTGGCGTTTTCCTATTGAAGTACTGAAAGAAAAAAAGAACCAGATGTTGATAAATGAGTAGATGTAACAGCTCGTGTTGTCTAATTTACCAAGAATCCATCAATCGTTTCGAACACAGGGGGCTCACAGCGGTAGAGCACCCCATATTGTTTTTAGGCATTATTGATACTTTTGTACAAGATCAACGCGTAATAGTTGCGAAATTGGTCAAATGAAAAATCCGTCCTGTGCAGTAATTATAAATTCTTGGTGAGTTTAATAAACAGATAGTAGAAAGGTTTTGATAAATGAGCGACGGTAACAGCTATAAACACACCAGACGTCATATTGCTTGTGTGGAAGAAGGACAGTAAAATCCAAGTACAAAACGTATGTCGATGAGATGAGTGGAAGACAATCGCGCCTCAACGAAAAAGTTCGCAAACACATTTCACGTCATTTGACAAGTGGTACCAAGCGTGAGCATATAATGACCTCTAGTATAGCAGTTTACATGTGAAACTGTTTTCTTTCGGGACACCGTTCTGGTCATAGTGTTTCCAGCAACGGTTATGGCAACACAGGACAATCTCCCATACTCAATAGTTTTCCCGCATTACACTTCACATTTCTATCTATACAACTTTGCAGAACTTTTCAGGTAGTTCCGCAGCATTGATACGTGGCCGCGAATGGACGCCGAAATTTGAATATTAAATAAAATATCATTTAACCTTGGTCCGGATTTTAATAATGTCTAAATGTTTACTTCTACAGATAAGATAAAAAAAAACAACAACAACCGAACGATATAGACGATTGTGTTTCGTATTAGGATGATTTTAGCAATCCAAGTTCGAAAATGTTCGAGTCGACGCTTTGTATCTATTGTAGTGTCATACGGAGTACTACGGTTCTGATGAATCCGCCTCAGTAACATGGTGAAGAAATCATGTATCGAGGTGGTTTTATTCCTACGGTAGAGGTGCTTCAACTTTCAAGATAAACATTATGTGTGGCGACAAACTAAAAACTAGGTCCTGCACCATGACAAGTATTTTCGTGCTGGTGTTAGAGGATAGCTCAGTATCACCGACAGCAAAAAAACAGCTACACTTGAAACGCGATTACACTCTCGTGCAATTTTTCGATTAACTTTGTTTGCTTCCGTTAGTCTGGATGTCGCCACACTTGTTTCAGATAATATGTACGTTGTTTTACATACAAACTGAATGAGGCTAAATCCGACCTGGTTAAACTGGGTAAGTCTGGTCAAACCGTTACTTGAATGTCAGCTAGATACTTTTGTGAGATACATCGACACAGTCATTATATTCCGTACTGATATTTTCCATTCTCCACCTCAAAAGTTAATATGCCGAACATTCCGATAGTACATTGAATAAACTTTTCATAATCCCCTGGATTAATGACACAGTGCTGGAGAAAGGTCAGCGACGCTTCATCTATCCGTCGTCTATTTTTTTTTTTGCTTGGTGTACAACATTTTATCGATACGGATTGATGGACAGTTCTCTAGAAATCGTCTGACAAACCTCGACCTGTTTTTATCTGCCGAATTTCCTAATGGACATTGGAACTTCTGAAGTGACACACAGGTTGATCCCCACCAAATAGACAAAACAGTAGAAAGCGCAATACAGGAAATTAAATGTGAACGTGTTTTCAATCACATTTCAGTCTGCCAGTGCTCATAAATGTCTCTTTTCCTCAATTCACTCTGGCATGTTTCGTGCTGGAAATCAAACCACATGTTTTAAACTGCTCCATTGATATTTAGAGTTATTTTGCTGCAAAGGCAGTTCACCTTAAGCGTTGATAAGGTAATAACACATCTTGAAGTTTCACCCCACATATCTGTCAAGGTAACTGCGAAAATGCAATTCGTCTATAGAGTGGTCGTGTGTAAGTTTATAAGTTTTTAAGCCTTTACCAGCTAATCGAAATGATCGTGCCCCTTATTTCAATAAAGCAACACGATCCAGGTTACGAATTACCCTAGCAGCAAGAATGGGAAAGAAGACTGTATCTTAGGTTATTTGAGAGAAATCGGTTTGTTGCATAAGTTTTAATGTGTGTAGGATTTAATGTGTTCGATTACTAAGTTGTTGACTTGAATACTTAGAATTTTGTTTGTTCGTCGCTATATAGCTGAAGTATTGCTGAACGCGACGTTAAACATTAATTCTCTTTCTCTCTCTCTGTGCGTGGAAATTCGTTTCAGTTCGTGAAGGGCCAACAACAAGATTCTACATTATAATCCACCATAAGCAATACAATTTAAGATTTCGAATACTGTTGGTTGAAGTGGAACGGGGTGATATGGCAATACGTCGCATGCCACCACAGGCAGATATGCTGACAGCATTGCAACATCCAACGACCATGAGTGATTCTCGGATTCCAGGTTGTTCATGTATCATAGCCATTAATGATTAGTCACCTTAGACAACACCACAACATGGCCCCTAGCAGCGGGGTTCGACCATCAGATGAGTTAGTTATTCGAGCTAATCTGTCATCACAGATCCCGAGCTAGTGTATTTAATTTCGCTTATGCCGGAGCTAGGTGCCGTGTGGTTACGTCAAGTCTCCACATATGGTTCGGCAATTAAAGCGCCGCTGAGATACTAAGGCTACGTCCGAGAATCCTGCGTATTCCGGAATCTGAAGGTGCGGTACCGAGGTAAGCTTTCCTGTGGAGTCTATGATTGCAGTTTTCAGAATGTGAAGCCCGACTCCGTCTGTGTCATATTCCCACCATGTGCAATAGGTTAAATGACCATATACCTTGGGTCCAAGGACTACCTGCAGTTTTTTGTTAGCGATAACATGCAATGGTGGTAGGAATATGTTCCGAGAGTACTGTCCCTGAAACTATACAGGGGGGCTCAACTAAACACCCTATTTTAATAAATTTACATTTTTCCATACAAGTGCCACTATTCATAGGGAAGCGGATCTCCATATGTGACTTTTCCTTATAGAGCGAACCCCCTTTGTGCCCTCGTGGGGCGAAAGCAAATCACCTCCAGAGAGAGAGAGAATTAAGGTTTAAAGTCGCGTTCAGCAATATTTCAGCTATATAGCGACGATCAAACAAAATTCTAAGTATTCAAGATAATAACAAAAGATACAATCTTCTTAGGTTATTCAAGATATCCTGGCAAACGGGCCTGTGTGTTTGTATCTCAGAAACGCTTTGGTTGTGTATGCTGACGTAGTTACCTTGAACATCGCGGCCACATGGCCCTCTGCGAGTTAGATACACGAACACTGGGACGATATGTTAACTCTCTGAGCTTACCAGACGAATGTTGTTACCGTGAGATGCAAGGGACGCCTCAAAGTACGAACAAAATGGTAAAATGCAAGTTATTTTTCAGATTGCCAATCTGTAATGCTGAACACGACCCTTATTACACTCTAAATTCTTGACCGATGTCGACAACATTTGTTTGGATTTGAAGGAAATTGTCAACCGTGAACCAAACATCAAAATGCAAATATCTGTGTGCGCAAGACATGCCCGTCATTCCGTATTGTACCTTGATTATTTGTACGCCGGAAGGATTGAGTAGGACTGATCATACCTCATCTAGTAAAACTTGCTGAAGTATTCGGCAAGTTGTGTCGGTGGCACAAGCGGCTAAAGCAATGGACAAAATACCACACAGGAGACGACCAAGTACAATAATCAAAGCAAGAGCTTTGCCTTTCAGCTTGTGCTGTTAATGTGTCATGAGAGTAGATATATATATACATAGTCATTAGGCATCATCTCGAGCGTTAGAATGCGAATAATTACAAGCGTCTGGTCCGTCACTCATAATTCAGCCGTCGTCCATTAGAGAATATCCGCGTCCATAATCCAAAGACCTATTCCATATAACAGTATTAGCACCAAATTCAAAAAGACAATCATAGTATACATAAACATAGGCTTGTTTCCTGCAAGAGAGAAGCGGTCAATAGTTTTCAATGATGCCGGCAAGACATCATGATGTTCCAAAAATATCAAATCCGTATCGCTGATCAATATTCTTAATCCATAATATTCGTTGTAAAGTCGTCATCTAAAGAATGATGTATGTAAACTATACGAAAAGATAGTTCAAATCCTGCCATCTCTTCTATAAATCCAAAACAAATGAATCATACTCTCCACTTGATTTCATCGGTGTCGGAATGGTCATGGAAAAGCTGGGGAATTTTAAGATTAATGGAACGCGGAAGAATAATTGATTCATGACGTCGTCCCCGGAGATGTCAATAGGTTTCAGATGTGCGTTCAATTTATCACAATCGAGGTTAATTTCACGGATTGTTATATAAATTTTCAGATCAATGCCCGATGGGTTCCTTGTTATTCCATATAAAACGCCTTTCCATGCCCTGATCTCTGTCGATAGAGAATACTTTTTCTGGCCTAGCTGGGAAATGAAGTATTTGTGGAAAATTTTCATGAATCCAGTTTAGTTTAGTAGATCGCGTCTTGCCTGGTGTCTGATAAATTATCTATGAAGAGATTGAAATGTATTTCATCCAATACATGCCTCTGTAGTATCATGCTTTTATATAACTCGATCTGTTCATTCCCGATAATTGCATTCCACTTGCTCCCTATTTGAACCTGCTGTGGTACAATTCTCTAACAAGGGGGTTGTAAGTGCTATTAGATTGCCTAGACATTCTATTTATTCCCTAAATGGGACTAAATAAACTCAACATGTATTGAGCTGACCTGTCAGAATGACCATGACAAATCTGGCGTTGTTAAAGCTCAGTCGAATGAAGTGGATATCATTGATCCATGGAAAGAGCTATTCTGTATCATATCCTCGGATTTCGTCGGACTGGAATAAACCTTTCTATTCGATAGAAGAGAAGTGCTGCTTTAGTTCTGAACTGACAAATCACTGTCAGTCCTGCGTAGACTGCACACATGCAAAGACCCTCTTTTCCTGACTTTGCTACACATGCGTGCCCAAGAAGCTGCCCCTTTGAATTCCGATAATTAACATGCACACTCCATCGTGATAGAAGTCGCATGACCCCGTAGGCAAATATTTAAAATGCATACCGGTATTTAAAAGAAAAAGTAGAACAAGAACACAAGAAGCAAAACTGAAACATGTGAGTAATTGTATCCCAGCCACTCTTGTATTTTTAGTGTTCATGTGGACATCTTGACTGGCATGATCTAACGGCCCCTAGCGCCGGCTTGAGTAATATTATGTACAAATATTTAACAGCGATGATGCTATAGACCTATCAATCATCTGCTGGAAAATTATCAACTATGTGACTGTTAGGTAGAAGAAATTGCCCAAACAAGGGAGGTTTTTGGGCATTTTTTTATTTGGAATAAAAATGTGTGAGGTTCGCCGTCGCGACAAAACGTTTTACCAATTGCGAAACTAAAACTACTATCAAAATGTTCTGTTTTCGCGATGGAACGACTGTCACATTGTATCATTCACATCTTTCCGTCAGTAATTTGAAAGAAAAAATCACTATTCCCCTTGATTTCTACTTCATCATGTAACATCCTCGATTTGTATTTTTATTTGCAATCTCGTCGATTCTGTTGTCTCAAGCAAAATAAAATGCTCACCGAATTCTAGCTGGCAATGGAATTCAAATGTCCACGCGAGCGTCGACATCACATAATTGAAAGGTAAAATTGGGAAATTGATTATTAAATTCTCCGTAAATGTTCTTATAAACTCTCAGTCCCTCTGCTTATGTTCTTTCTGTGCATTGTTAATTTGGTGGTAGATCTCTTGATGGTTGAAACGTTCGTGGTGTACACCGAGGAAGTTAGAATTTGAATGACCTACCCATGCGGCCAATACGAATGATCGGCTCCGATGCAACAGTCGACTGGGTGGAATTTACATTGGAACAGGGTAGTGATTTGTGATTGGCGACTGGCAATCAATCCGATAACCATCAATTTAATTTGGTTATTTTTTTTTCACTCTAAAAACGTCAGTGGGCAGCACTGATATGTGGATATTGTTCACTAGTCTAGTAATAAGTCACCTCGTTCAATATGCTTTGGTCAGCAGTTTACAGTTTCCTATTCACCATGGTGAGAATTCTTTGCATTAATTAGGAGACCAGCTCCGGATGACTCTCTCTTTAGAAGACGGACACTAGCATGCAATACATTTTCATCATAGCTCTCTAGATGTGTATCTAATATCGCTTATGCCGGTGCTAGGGGCCACATGGTTATGTCATCCAAGTTGCCACATGAACAGATACAATAAAAGCGTACCTGAGATACGACACATATCACGAATCGTTAGATTCTTGATATGTGCTTTAGAATATGTTAACCAGAAGACTATACTGTGAAGTCATGTGGCTCTGTCAGTATGTCGGCACCTCTTCCCACTTCCCTTATATGCGTTGTAATTATGCATTGTTCATTTTAACGGGAGCGCTGAGACATGATAAAAAGAATAAACATTATCAGATTTTGCAAGAACGCATGTTACATTGTTGCATTGAAACGATACCTTGTGAGTCCGCTTATTATCAGCAGCCTTGTGTGACTTACGTTGTTGATTGGATTAGAAATCGCGAAAAACCCCGGAACGTACGACAGACTCTTGGTCGAAAGCAGTGGGCGGTCTACTGAATTGCATTTACTACTGGCGTGTGCTAATTATATCTGTATATCCGTTGACAGTATTTAGAAGAGAAGGTAGACGTATCAAAGCCATTAACGAAACTATACGAAATATTTATTGCACTCTTCACGGCGATAGGTAACAAATCTCTCCAGGCTATGTCGCTCTTCAAATATCGTATTGGTTGAAATACGATATGATGGAAATTTTCGTGTTCCCTGACTTTTTTATACATACATTCCCTGACAATTCTAAATTGATCAGTACATCATCAAAGTTGAATAAGCCTTTACGACAAACTGAATCTGTCAGTTGACTCTGTAAATGAAAATATGTGAACACCATTTACCACAATAGTAACCACGTGTTACGAGATTGAGGAAAGACTGTACAGTGCATACCACTGATCAGAACAGGTTAGGTCGAGATTGTATCGAGTGAAGGGAAACGGTTTCGAGTGAGAATAATTTGTCTGTGTAATATCCACCAGAAACCCTTTGGAGCTTCTTGTTCATGCCGACCTTTAATGCACTGGAAACTTTGTAACATAATGCCCACGCGATATATCTGCATTATTACAACACTTACATAACACAGCATTGAACATAACCGCTAGTTCTGCAATTGTATTTTCCACTGCGAAAACCCACTGGAAAAAGTACCATGATGTTCAGTTAAGGACACAGCACTGCTTTAGATGGGATTAAATAATATTTTATAGATTCAGTCGATATTTGCAGCTCCCAATACGATCAGATGGTGTTAGAATATTTTTTTCCAGATTTTCAATAGCTGGAATGATATTCGATTCAATTCCTCACAATGGTTTCTTCGCCATGTCTCTCTCCGTAACAGATATAGCTTTCTCAAGTAGGAGTCAATAGGAATTACGGAACAAAGAGTACGTTAAGCGATCAGCCATTCCACTCCTGTTCCGGATATGGACTGACCCGCTTCTGAAAATAGTAAAAGCAGACGCATTATTCCTCCTTTTAGCCTTATTCTCTTAGCTAGACTGGCTGCCAAGTATCCGTGGGCACAAGTGGATACACTAAAAGTGTAGTATTATCATATTGCGCTTGAGAGTAGGCGAAAGAAGGAAAAAGTAGTTTCGATATATCAAACGAGTTTACAATAAATGAAAATGTCTGCCTGGTTTGTATGTGGATAAGTAATACAAGCGTCTAGTCCGTGATTCAATATCCAGCCATCGTCCATTAAATAATAATCCAAAGACCTAATTCGAATAACAACTTTAGTACCAAATTCAAAGAAACACAAAGTATACATACACATAGGCTGGGTCTTGCAATGGAGAAGCGGTCAAGAGTTTTCAATGATGCCGACATCATGAAGTTTTAACTATCGGTTTCGCTTTGACTGTTGGGGTACTGCTCCGGTAAAAACATACGTCTCCCCAACCCCTCAGATTGCATTGCGTGGGCACAGTATTTATGGGAAGATGCTAGAAAATGTATGTGGCAATAAGTATCCAAAACAAAGATGTGCATCTGAAAATACTTGACATAGATGCCTACAGCCTAATAGTCTAAGGAGGTAAAAATGTTATGTGAACAAGCTAATCAGGCGAGGAGGCCATTCCAATGAAGCTTCCAGTTTGGTGAAGTTTAGTGAAATTCCATCTAGTAGTTCTCCATATATCATGTCGACAAGGCCTGTATATACATGTACAAGTGGACGGACAGACACCACGCTAGCCCAGAGAAAGTGTGCTGTTATTGTGTTATGAGAGTGAATATTCCGTAGCTCAAATCCCCGCATTCACACGGATCTACACGGAATTTACACCGAACAACACGGAACTGCAAAATTTCCGTGTCAGCTGAATATATCCACACGGAGTTTTCTCCGTGTTGACACGGAAGGACACGGAGTTTGTGGACTTTGATTCTTTTTGACACGGATTGGACTTAGATTATTTTTCAATAATAGGATATACATTTACACAGGTCCAGGCCGTATTGGATACAGCAATGTAACATAATGGACTACCTATAAGAGAGCACCTTTCTGGGGAGTAAAAAATAATTGAGTGATTTATATATTTATTTTTATTTTTTAGAAAGGCAAACTCTAAATAAATCAAACTAATAAAACTATTACACTAGACCTGAATCACGATATATAGGAATTGGTCGGAATAGCCTTTTCGATATTCCGACCAATCAGCGCCGAGCTTTTATCGCCGACTCGGCCAGAAGTAAATTCAACCGGAGGCCGGGTTTGAAGACAAGAAACACGCATGGATTTACCATAGGGCGATGTCATGGAGTAATGTCAGCACAGGTACGTTATGTATTGACACCCTGCTTGAAAAAGCAGACCAATTTATGCGGTGATTGAAGAGATGACTGGCCAAAACTGCCTGTCCAGTGCGGTTTACATTGACAAATTCTGGCCACGATCTTGTCCAACTAAAGAAAATTCAGCGTAACATCGGACTTCATCTGGGTGTACAGCGATAATTATTAACAGTTGTTGGGATAATGACACGTCGACATAAACCATAGCATGTCCTCGTTCAATCGCATACAACTTTGGCACATTTCGTGCGCTGGTTCGATCGCTATACCGATTTAAAAGAAGGTGGTGTTTTCTCTCAGCGTCATTTTCGAGGCCATGTTGTTCACCTGGTCTATGTATAGGGTATATACTAAATAGTGTAATTTCCCATGCTTGGCAAACACGGGCTCGCGCTTTAAAATATGACCATGTAGGAGTATTATAGTAAGCTATATAATAATTTAGTGTTTCCAAGATGTTAAAGATGTAATCAGCCTCAAAATGAATGGATTTTGTAAACTCTCCCCTGTGCGTTTTTTCAGCAGGGAAGATTACCAAAGCATCATATGTATTATATTTGATGATAGTGGGATCGTCATATACAACGAATGCAAGAATATCTTGTCAGAGAAATTTGTAACTCTGCCCGCTTCGACGGCTTTTCTGTCTGGTCATTGAGTGTGTGTTGTACGCGGAGAGGAAAATGACGTCACTGCGTGACGTATGAGTGACGTAGCGACGCTCACGACTTTGAATGCTGCACAGCTGCAGTCATGGGATAACGTCATGGCTCGTGCCTACGGTTCGGAATTGTCGCACGGCATACGTTGGTAGAATGCACCATACGTGTATACGCTTGTTGACACGGCCGTGGAAAAATAAACGGCATGCCATGCTGTTTATTTTTAAAGATCATTTCCTTCTATTTTCTCGTGAATGGTAGAAACAAATTTAGTTTTTTTGTGGTCAAATGTGTTTCATTTTGTACCTGTTGTAACATATGTCACTTTCGCTTAGTTTGAGAGACATTGATTTCAGCCCAGATTTGAGGCTGATTACAAAAATTAAAATTTTAAAATTTAAAAAAAAAATTATTTAAATTTTCAAAAAGATCTCTGACAAAACCGTGCTACTTAGCCCTGTGCTCCCAGTTGGCGCCCATGTCACGTAGTTTGTGAGTGTTGTTGTTCATGTTGCAACATGATGCATGATCGCGACGTCTTTGACAATGAACAGCATCTGAACTTCCAATAAAGTACTTGAAATTTGTTGGTAGAAGAGGTCAGAAATGGAAACTAGAAAAGTATTCAAACTATCAACGACGTAGGTGATCTTTTAATAATAATAATGTCATTAAATGTTCTGCTATAATTTCGAAGAACAACATTGACGAAAATTTTGCTTGCCTGATCATGTGAGGGCACTGCCTCCAACTTTTGGTTGCTCGATCTTCCAGGACGTACGGCTAGCTAATTAACGAGCCCTGATCTCGCTTAAGCCTCTTGCCTAATGTGTGATTAACTACCACTTATTGAGTGTAGCTGTGTTCATTTCGGCATTGATAATTCATGTTGTTGTTGTTGCTGCTGAAATCATGCCGACGTCCATCAGCCAATCGACTGACTTCCCTGCTCCACGTGATCTCGTGCTGCAGAATAGCGCCAAATTTCGCTGTTTCAAAATTTGTTGGCGGCTGTTCACTGTTCTTGCGGACACACAGTGGTTCATCAAGAATCTACCGGTATGTAATAGATGGATGCCTTTAATTATACACTTGGTAGTCGGACAAACGTTTGGGCAACCCTCTACTGCCATGTGATGATGACGTGTGAATCATGTGTCAGAATTTACCCAAAGGCCTGGCTACTGCGAGCCGGAATGATGTGCTACCGACGAGAACAACAACAACAACAAGATTAATTGGTAAGATTAATATGCGTGCAATTTCAATTGTTCATGAATGATGTTCCGCGGTTGGCTTTCATGTTTTATCTTACTTCTTAACAACAACAAAGTTACTGTGTGTGGTAAGTTGAAAAACCACCACCAACATGCTCGTTCGTTCCTGAACATTTCCACAACCATGACAACATATTCTGCTCAAACGAGGACACCAAGAAATTCAGGAAAGCAAAATTGTGATCATTAATAACTATTAATTTAAATCTAGAATAAATTGCTAGTTTAATATTCAAAAAATTCACTTGTGTGAAAATTTATATCCGAAATATGGTCAAAAAGGTCAGAATATTAATATTTATTTGATATTTTATTTTATTTGTTTGCATTTTATTTTCAGGTGGACCTATATCGGTGTACTGATCATGGAACTGATATTGGAGAATTTTGGGAACAGCATGAAGAGGCATACTGGACACCCCAGGTTGGAGTTGTGACACAAGACATTCTGTCAATCCTTTTATCTCAAAGATGGAGCGCTGCTGGACGTTACCAAAAAAAAACATTCGCAAGACAATTGGATCAATCCTTTCAGTGAACTGAGCGTTGTCGAAATATTATTGGATGCATAGATGAAGGGTTTTTTGTATAAAATCAAGACAACTGGTTATGTCACTGAACATGCTAAAGTGTGCTAACCATAAATTCATAATTTAAAGAAATTAATAGTCTGACTTGGAAGCAAAGAGTTTGCTCCTATTCGGCATTGGAGTTTCTTCGGATCTAATTGATTATATTGCCAGAGCCAGGCAGTGGAATAAATTTGGAAACCCCCCACACCCGTAAGTATTTACATACCGTCTCATGTTTAGGACTCTGGATAACAGGTACCAAAATATACAACACCTTGTTGATTCCATTATGCCACTCAAGTTTATTTAGTGGCATTCCAATCCTTCACAATAAAATACAAAATTAAATATTATTCATATCAGCTTCTTGTCTTGTTCTTCACATTCAAAGGTCTTTGGATTATGTACGCGGATATTCTCTAATGGACGACGGCTGAATTATGAATGACGGACTAGACGCTTGTAATTCTATATTGTGCATCAAGCCAACTGTGGTTACAAGAGTACTAGTAGCTGTTTACTCTAACAAAATAACTTGAGTTCCACATTATACTCATTCATAATGACATTTAATAATTTAGAAGAGAGTAGAATGATATGATTCCAAATGGGAAGGGGCTAATGATTTATTATTTAATTCGTTTTTCGCATCTTTTCAGCTTTAATACAAGAAAAATGGCCACTGAAGACGGAAGCTGACATATTCCGGAGGTTGGCCGAGATCATGAAACCGTTGGAGATGGTGCCGTCCGTCCGTCCGTTTCGCGTCCGGACTGTATATAGAACAGTTTTCAAGCTTTTCAAGCTACTGATCTGACAATGTCTGCAGTTTTGTAGCTAAGAGCTGCATTTGGTAGGACAGTCAGTCAGTCAGTTTTGAATTTGGATGGCGCATGCAATCCGTTAGGATTATGCGCGCCAGTATCATTGCATTGAGTTGATTAAAAAATAAAACTGATTTTAAAAACACAATAAAAAGTGTTAAAAACGGTGTGTTAAAAAAGCAACGGGGGAAATATATTGAGAAAAAATAGACAGATGTCTGTATAAATAGCTCAAGTGTCATTATAGACTAAAGAAAAGAAAATTATATATAATAGACTAGATATTGATTTAAATATGCTATTAAGAAACAACATATAGGAAAACCAGACTCCAAAGGCGTTATTTATAGACATAAAAGGAAGAAGAAATAATCGGATCAACAACCATAATATAATAATACACCAACGACCCTATTTATAAAATAATATAAAACTGAATTAAAAAGGCCAATATAGTACATGCATATTTCGTTTTTCACAACAATAAACTCGATATATAATTTAGATGAACAGGTGGATAATTTAAAACAATAATTGATATAATATCCATACTCCTCCCAAGAAATACCGCGAATGAGGACCTCCAATGGTATCCTCAAACACTAATATCCAGTCAGAAGGAGCAAGGATATCATTTAAAATGTGCTCTTTTAATCGAGCAGAGATAATTGTAAACCACCAGTAAGAAAATATATATTAAATTGTTATCATCTAATATTCCTCAGCTCATTTTTGTAAATTTAAAATTATATGCATGTACCATTAGAGTAACCTAGACTAGATATTAAACTCTATAACAGAATGGTAAAATCAATATAAAAATCTGCGGGTGTCTAGTATAAAGAAATAGTTGCAAAACTTTCACTAAAATCTCTTAGAACGTATCATAAATCTAGACACTGCCGCAAACACTTTATCCCTGTTTTTAGGAGGATTCAACATAGAATCAAAAGTTGGATTAAAATCACCAGCCAGTATATGTTCATCAAAAAGTAATTGTCGGTGGTTTACATTCCGAGTACAATTAAGTAAAAAATGACTAATAGTCTCTTCTAGATCACATGAGTCACATAAACCATTATCATGAATGTTACGCTTATGAAGATAAGAATTAAGTGGAATGTGACCAACTAAAAGTCGAAACATGAGTACTTCAGCCCAACGATACTGTAAATTTAATACACCACCTTTTATAGAAGGTTGAAATCTATAATAAAACCGACCTTTATCTGAATTATCCCAGAGATCTTGCCATAACAAATTAAAATGAGGATATAAACAAGACATTGCTTCCGATAATGTAAGGCCGATATCAATTAACAAAGTGGCTTGATTGGCAAGATGGTCTGCCAATTCATTGCCTTGTATTCCTGCATGCCCAGGTATCCATGCCAAGTAAACATTAATATTATTAACTTGCATATCAGAGAGAATATGTAAGATTTCATATAATATACCAGAGGACTGATTCCAAGTAAAACTGAGTAAAGCTTGTAAGGCACTTAAAGAGTCAGTTAAAATAACCGCTCTCGATATACGCACTTCTTTAATAAAATTGATAGCCATCAGAATGGCAATTACTTCACCAGTAAAAACTGATACATGACCAGTAAGTCTAAATGCTTTACTGTATTTAAGTTCTGGAATACAGAACGCAGCTCCTACTTTACCACTGTCGGGACATTTAGAAGCATCGGTATAAACCTGGCAGTACTCGCTCCAGTTAGACTGGATATAATCGCGAGCACTGCCAGTTACAATGTGCGGAGGATCAGATTTCTTAATTTGTTCACTCAAGTCAGTATACACCCTTGGTGTGTTTAAAAACCATGGGGGAAAATTTTGGTTAAAAGGAGCCTGCATTGTCAGATCATCCGCACTAGTCTCCTGGCACAATTTTAATGAACGTATACTAAAAGGTGCATAGCGTCTAACGTTACTTTTTAGAAATAAATCATCGTACCAAGATGGCTCAGTGGTAACGCTAGCAGAATTTCCGACTTGAGATTTAAGTTTGATGGAATACTTTAAAGTAGATATCTGTCTCCTAAGAAATAAAGGCATTTCTTTACAAGCAATTTGTAAGGCTAATAAAGGGGTGGAACGAAGAGCTCCCGTGCATATCCGGAGAGCGTGACACTGAATGGAATCAAGTTTTTGTTTTAATGACTTACAGGCAGAGTCATAGGCAATAGAACAGTAATCTAATCTGGATCTAATTAGACTTCTATACAACATTAATAGGGTCTTTTTGTCAGCTCCCCACTTGTGAGAAGACACACACCTCATCAAGTTTATAGCCTTTCGACATGTTGATATGAGTAGGTCAATGTGGTTACCCCAGGTTAAACGCTTATCAAAGGTGGCTCCTAAATATTTAAATGAGTCCGAGCACTTCAACCTGACATCATTATATAACAATACAAGTGGTTCGGGGAGAAATCTTCTTGTAAATACTACAGATTCAGATTTTACTGGCGAAAACTTGAAGCCCCAAGTCTTCCCCCATTTCAGTAAATCATTCAGGGCTTGCTGAATATGTTTTACACAAACTCCAAACTTACGCGAAGAGAACCATATAGCCTTGTCATCTGCATATAATGAGCATTTAATTTTGGGATTTAGGCATTCAGGTAGGTCATTAATTGCAATATTAAATAAAGTGGGTGACAAGACCCTCCCCTGAGGGACCCCATTCTGAACAGGTACAGCACGTGGCAGGGAGTTACCAATACGGACTTGTATAGATCTATTGGATAGGAAGGCTTTCAGTCAACCCAGCATTCTGCCCCCTATACCAATATTTTGTAATTTTATCAGTACCCCCCGTCGCCATACCATGTCATACGCTTTCTCGATATCGAGAAATACACCCAATAAATATTCTTTATTAGAGATAGAATTTTTAATATTTGTTTCTAAAGTAACTATATGGTCAATAGTACTTCTATTTTTACGAAAACCGCTCTGGAAAGGAGATCAAATATTATTCTTGTTCAGAAACCATACAAGTCTATTATTAATTAATTTCTCCATAAGTTTACATAAGTTGGAGGCAAGGGAAATGGGCCTATACGAAGCTGGACAAGAAGGGTCTTTACCAGGCTTAGCCAAGGGAGTAACTATAGCCTTCGTCCATGCCCTAGGTAAAGTCATACGAGACCATATCGTATTGAATAATAACAGAATAACATTGAAAGCGGATTCAGGCATATGCTTATAAAAGGTGTACCCAATACCATCTTCCCCAGGTGTACTAAATTTGGTAGAATGTAATGCCTGTTTTAATTCGAGTAAGGTAAAATCCGTATTTATAGGCATATCATCAAATACGATGTTATTAAAAAGAGGGTCAGTGTCCTCTTCAACCTTATCCTTATGAATAATAAAGTCAGGGTCATAATTATCGCAGCTACTAACGTATGCAAATTTATCTACCAACACTTCAGATTTATCTTCATTGGAGACGTAAGAATTATCACCCTGAGATAAGGTAGGTATGGGGGACCGCTTATTAGCCCCACTGATTGCTTTCACCTGGCGCCAAACAGACTTGATGTTTGTGTTAGAATTCATAGCAGAACAATAGTCCTGCCAATACTGTTTACGGGTAGATTTAATCACCCTTTGTGCTGTAGCTTTTTTTTGTTTGTACGCCAGGAGATCTTGGGGGAGCAGAGTGCGCCGTGCTCTGTTCTTAGCTTTCTTTCTTTGTTTGATAGCATCGGTACATCTGTCATCCCACCAAGGTACAGGAATTTTAAAATTGCCCGCAGATCCAGAAGATCTCGGTATACTATTAAAAGCAGCGTCATTGATTGCACCTATTAAATTGCTATGGAAAATGTCTACGTCATGGCTAAACAATTCTTCTGAAATGACCTTATCACACTCCTTGCTAAAAAGAGACCAATCGGCTTTCTTAATACACCACCTAGGTGGGCTGACTAGACTGTTAACAAAAACGTTAAAACCAAGTTCTATGTTTATAGGAAAATGATCACTGCCACACTGTGAAGAGTAGTTCACATTCCAATCAGCTGAGTTAGCCACATCAGCAGAACATAAGGTTAAATCTATGGCACTAAGTTTCCCAGTGTGAATATCAAGACGAGTACCAGACCCGTCATTTAAAAATACAAGATCATCATTATCGATAAAATCACTCACCACTCGGCCATTCGAGTCCGTAAGTGTATTTCCCCACAGAACATGTTTTGCGTTAAAGTCACCACAAATAAGAACTGGGCCTGAAAACGTCGCTAATAAAAGGTTAAAATCGTCAATATTAAGATCATTCATAAGGTTATATAAATTAACTATATTAATAACTTTTTTGTTATCAAGAGTGACCTTTATACCTTGACATTCAATGCTAGTGAAATCCGGCAAAACCACCAGGGTGAAAGCCATGCCATCCTTAATAAAAAATGACAGACCACCTCTAGCTATATTACCATCACCTCTATCTTGACGAATGGGAAAATACCCAGGCATAGAGAAATCTAGTACCGATTTTAAGAAAGTTTCTTGTATGCATAAAAGGTCAGGTAGTTTATCAGAGTTATATAAATAATGTTTAAACTCGGCACCGTGCGCAACTAAACTTTGCACATTAAACTGAAGAATTGAGAAAGCCATGACGCAGATAAGGTGCAAAATGAATGCCGCGTAATTTATGTTTTCTTTTGTCAGACAACAATAATTCATAGATGTAAGCAGGAGTGACAAATTCACCTCCTAAGTGTTCGTCAGCGCAATCGCTGATCACTTGTAACATTTTGTCATTTTCCTCCTTACGAGTAAAGAGCTCGGCAACAAAGGTAACTATATTTGTCACCATGTGATCAGACGTCTCCGTCTGACAACCTGTGCTTTGGACTTCTGTTTGAACAGCAATTGTTCTCATTACTGGTTTTGTAATAGTGGGAGCTGTAATTTTTGTTTGAACTGAGGGTGTCAAAGGGGGAAATGAACTTGGCACTATAATGTCATTAGAGTGAGACTCAGCGGGTGGAGGGGTTACAATAGCCTTTTCCGCACGGACTGACTTAAGTGCATCTGTATAGGAGACCTTTTGTGTAACCTTTACAAACTGAGCTTTACTGGCCTCTTTTAAAACTAAACATCCTTTGTAACTTGAACTGTGTGATTCACCACAATTGGCACATTTAGGTTTGTCTTTGTTCGGACAATTTTCATAAGAATGGGTTTCCGAACAGCGAGGACAGCGAAGTTTACCTTTACAAACTGAACTTACGTGCCCAACACGCTGGCAGTGAAACCAGCGAACAACAGGGGGTATATACTCTTTCACATTGAAAGACATGTATCCCAGCGTGACAGATTGTGGAATGGAGTCAGTGTTAAATTCTAAAAGAATAGAAGTTGAAGGTTCCTTCTCCCTTCCCTTGGTTAACCGCCTGACATTGACCACATTGAACGTATCCAGTGCTTTTTTAATCTCCCCCTCGGACACTTCCTCTCCAATACCATATATAACACCTCTTGATTTGTGTTCAAATGGAGGGGTGCAAATAACATCAAAACCCATGAAAGTTGTTGTTGTTAGAAGGGTTTTGACTTGTTTTTTCTCTAAACATGTAATTTGCATTTTCCCTGACTGAAGTTTTTTTACCGATTTTACAGCTCCCACCTTCTTGTGAAGTGCATTGCCGAATTTCAAGGGGCTAGTTTTACATAGGGAAAAAGATCCTACAGTGCCCATGTATATAATTAGGTTTTTGTCACCTTCTTCTGTTGTCTTAGCTTTTTTTACTTGACTTGATCCTTGATTTGGATGGGGACGGCGTCTTGAAGCTCGTGTTTGAGTCTGAGTAAACTCCATGTCTTCTTCGTCCTCATTGACGTCGTCTGCCATTTCTTCTGCTGCTAGTAATTACAAATATGTGCAATAAGTGACAATAATTTACCTACTCACAGATAGAAAAGGGTTAGTCTAAATGCCCTGGGGATACTCAGGGCGGAAAAATAGACAGTCCCAGGTGAGTAGTGCTGAGCGTGCACAAATTATATAATTAACTGAAATAAATAAGGAAAATGAAAAAGAAAAGAAAAATAAAGGGAAAGAAAAAAAAAAGGGAGGGGAGACAAAAACCAATTAAAGAAATAAAGAAAAAAATATAGAATAAGGCAACTAAATCGATCTGACAATACTAATACTATACACTGATATAAACTATATACAAATAAGGAAAAAAGAAAATAATAAACTCAATGCAATGAACATCCTGAAGAGCCGAAAAACACGTCCTTCTAGTCCAATGTCTCAAGTCAAAGTCCAAATCAATCCATTTGGTAGGAGACTTGTCCTTTCGCTCATATGGGCCGTTTCAATGGCAACCAGACACACCCTCTTTATCTCAGCCATTATATATTAAGGTGGTTTCTCTCGTGTCCGGAATGTATATAGCACACTTTTCAAGTTACTGATGTTTTTAGGTCATTCAGGAAAGTTTGTTCATTGAAGTTTTTCATACATCTATACTTTATTGTTTTGTGCTGTCCTGTAGATGGATATATGGAATTTTGTTTTCGTACAAGACAGATCATGCAGTGATCACCAAGAGCTATTTCCATCCATTGTAACCATTTTTTATTTGGGTTATCCAATAGGTAAGATTTCTCTCGTGTCCGGACTGTATATGGCAAACTTTTCAAGCTACTGATATGAAGTTTGGTAGGTAGGTGCATTAGAGGGAGATGACGTGTCATGCGTTGCTTTCGCTCGTGTGGGCCGTTTCCATGGCAACCACACACACTCTCTTTATCTCTCATTGTAAAAGTAGTTTCCCTCGTGTCCGGACTGTATATCGCACACTTTTCATATATGAAGGACATTTTTGATTCAATATATATACCTTTTATGAAGATATATAGTTTGTTGGGTTTTATTTCTGAAATGACTACAGTGAACTTGTGCATGGAGAGCGGACTCCAATTACAAAAAGTTAAAATGGCCCAGCCTGCTGAAAGTGCATTACTGCTTCAGTTACTTGTGCTAACCACTAAAAGCTAAGCACGGGCATTGTTCGATATTACGATTCTTTTTCTGTTCGATGCCCAAGCCTTAGCGCGATGTTCCATGGACTACTGTAATAATGAAGGTTAAATGCCCAAGATGACGTATTCTCGGCATGATTAGGGGGCCAGGTCCAAAGGGTCAAGGCCCCCTTTTGAAATAGTACGAATTATTCTTCCACATGATTTTGTGCGAACGAAGTCTCGAGAACCGTTCGTCGGATCGAGTTCAAATTTGGATAGGTCAAGTGGTTTAGCGGCCATTTTGGATTGATATATAAACCTTTGAAGACGTTCTCCTCTGGACCCACAGTACCGATTGACTTGAAACTTAGCAAATATTATCATTGTATCTGGGGCTCTCAAAATAGCATTTTTCGTTCTGATACATACACAGAGGTGGCTGCAGTCGACCAGTCAAAAGTGTGACGTGGATGATGCAACGAATGGTGCATTCAGAACGATGCACTGTGGCATGCGGATGACGAATATGCAAGAATTGTGTTTCTGTGTGTCATAGTTTTGCTGCAATTCAAGTTTGAAATTTTAGCTTTAATACTCATGAATATTTATGAGTTTCCAATTGTCTATGATCTAATGCAGCGCCTGGCTTCCAGCTATAACAGTATCATTCATGTAAGACGACACCAAAGTTCCTCATTAATTTATACAGTAGAGACGTGTGGGCGTATACGACGACACGAACTTGACATGTCAAAGAATTCTGTGAGAAGCTATTATTAGATGGCTATGTGTGAATGAATATATAGTGTATAAGACCGCACGAATTAGGCAAACTGATCTGAACACAAGAGGTAAACATTTTCTGGGGTGTATCATGGTACCAATAATGTAGAGCACATGTTCTAGCATGGTACAAAAGTACTACCTGTGTAAGACAACACCAAAATACCTCCTGCATTTATACAATACAGCCATATGCTGCCGCGGTGTGACTAAAACCCGTCCAATACCGCCCGATACACAGTAAAGTGGAGCACATGAAGTACATGTAACTGGGTTCATGCTACAGAAGTACTGCTCATGTGAGACGGCACCAGCGGCTCCTACAACTGGCCCCCCGATGATGCCGTTTACGCCGCTTGTTTTTCTGTGTGTTTCCTTGTGCAATATGCATAATTCTGTCATTTTTCAGTTTCCGTGTTCCACAAGGCGATAACTCCGTGTGACTCCGCGTTATTCGGAGTTTTCTCCGTGTCAATATGCATGTTCCTCCGTGTCATTCGGAGTTTTCTACACGTAGATTCCGTGTTGAATGGTCCCAATACTCCACATAAATCCGTGTCGCCGATACGGAGCCAATGCGGAAATCAACTACAAGTATTTTACGCGTAGTTTACGCGTAGTTTACGCGTAGATTCCGTTTGTCACGCGGAGATCTGATCTACGGGATTGTAGTCATCCTCTCGAGCGTTAGAATGCGAAGACGTTATCAAAGCCTGACAAGGTTAATACGTTGAACTTTTGAACATAGACTGCCGTATATCGTATATTGCTGACCTTAACACCTTTCGAACGTAAACTGCCGTATATTGTATATAATTCCAATATGGAACTGCAAGGTTTTATAGCCTGTATAGTTCGTGAAAATACCTGTCCATCAGAAATAGGCGTAGAAGTGAATATTGGAAGCTGTCATGAAGTGATGTGCCTCCTTGTTAGATGCACCGGCTAAAATGCTAAGTACCAGCGATGTCACTGACCAGCATCGATTAAAAAAATAGCAGCCGCTGTCCCCAAAGGAAGCTTTATAACTTACCAGACATGGGCTTTTGGGGATGTCCACGTTATTTGGTCTAGTGTGGTGATATGGGTTGAGGGTATTTCACTCCTCTTCTTCCTCGATTTTTTGTTGCCCCTTTGCTAGCGGGTTGACACATTCCACACTCTATGTTTTGATCATGATCCATAGCAAATTGAAACAGTAATGCAATATTGTCGTTTTGGTGAAGTCACTGTGATGTCATGTCAAAATAAGGCTTGACAATTTTCATTTATGTTATTTTTCTCTCAAAAGAAAAGCATTTTGAAAAAAACGACAATATGATTTCACTGTTTCTTCTCTGTATCCAAAAAGCGTTTTCCGTCGCTATTTTAACCTCTTTTTGGATAGTTTGCGTATAAATAAATAGAAATATAACACCGTATTGGCCACATACTGAAGCGTGCAGTTCAACAGTTCTTAACCGTTTGCAATTTCCACAGACCATCCCTTTGAAATACCCAATCAAATCGGCAAGCCCAAGCGTACCTCTACAAACAACATAAATGGACGACATAAAGCCAGACTAGAGGTGATACAAGACGGATCTCTGCAAAGCATTTTGTATCAGGGAATATGAGTATTAAGTTGCCTTAAATCATTCGCGAGTGAGAGACCCCCAGATAGTTCAGTAGATCTATACACCACCGGCTGATATTGGGGAATGGCGGGCTTATTGCAGAATGAAAAAGTACTCATCGGATATTGATTGGAAAATTTATATTACACTCCGTGAAATTAACCTTGATTGTGATATATTGAACGCAGATCTGAAACCCATTCACATTTCTGGGGACGTCGAGGTGAATCAATTCATTCTCCTTCCTTCGACTAACCCTTAAATTCCCTGGATTTGCCATGACCATTCTTACAACAGACATCCGAGAGGAAGACACGTTAACATATGATGTGGAGAGTGAGGGATGTTTATTCTCGATTCAGCGGAAATTCCCTCAACGGAGCTCGGTTTTTTGTTAGAACTCGCTGCAGCTTTGTGCTAGCATTTTGACGTAGAACTTTTACAAAAGTAAAGTATAAAAGCATGCCGTTGTAGATTTAGTACACACAATACCATTATATTAGTATGCTTACAAATTGAAGGTCCGGTGCTGTTGAAAGCTGCAGCTCAGCGACATATACAACAGCAGATCATAAGAACATTTGTATTCGGTACCCTGGCTACAGATGTCTGGCCGCCATATATTAAAGGAAGGAATAGGGCTTAAAATTTCGTCAGTCAAAGCATTTTATTTGACTTCAATTAAAGCCTACACAGATTCAGTCTATGTAATTCCAATATTAAACTGTACGTTTTTATAACTCGATATTTCATGAAAATACTTTCCTATCACAGAGAGGAAGATAAATTAAGGTTTAAAGTCGCGTTCAGCAATATTTCAGCTATATAGCTACGATCAAACAAAATTCTGAGTATTCAAGTTAATAACTGATAAGCATAGAAGTAAATATTGGAAGATGTCATCTATGTGCACTGGTTTTGGGGATTTGATAACAATATCCAGTGATGTGATTCTACAACAGTGGATCAGTTTTCAACAAACAAACTTCAGACAAAATTGACTTCCAGAGACCTAAATTTCCAGATACAATTTAAAATAGATATTTCCTCAATGATCGAACCTGTAAATTAGCTGAATACTGGGAAAGGAGAACAGACAAAAGAATATAATGAACTGCAGAAAATGAAAAATAACAGAAGTCAATCTTTGTTGGAAAACGTGGTACTCTCGAACATTTGTGATTTCCAACTTCGAAAATTCAGCATCCATTTTACGCGTACATTGTATATGTACTCAATGTGCTAGCTATCGCACATAGCTTGATTACCGCCACTGTATTCTGCATTAATTGTCCAGCAGAACGGGCTGAATTCGCTGTGCATTTTATTGAGCGAGTCTTGTGTATCCATGGTTTGCTGGTGATCATAAAATGCAAACAAGTTCCTATTCAGCTAAGTTTCTGGTTTTCTATAATGCCCATGAGGATTCATCGGCATTGAGAAGCAGCTCGAACTGCGTGGAGATAATATTACGCTGATTATGATACAGTATATCATATCTTCTGATTGGTGGGATAAAAACGTTCGTATCTGAGGCAGAGAGAATGAATTAGATCATTTGAATCCTGTGATATTTTGCTATGTACGATGACACAAATAAATGTAACCAGAGGCTTGCATCACAGTCTGAAAATCTAAATACATGTACAGTTAGATAAGCAGGGATATGATGTATACAGGAATATTCTTTGGGATTGATTTGAGATTTATCCAAATTGATAGACTGATTTGGAATATTAGCATCTGAATTGTTCAGTGTTTCGTTCGGTTACACTAATATTCTACCTAAATTAGACTGATAGGGAGATTGATAGGGTTTGGTAGCATAATGTTCGACAAAAATGTCGGTGACGCTTCTATCAACATTATCTATATCCCTGTGAAGGGTTACAGAGAGAGAGAATTAAGGTTTCACGTCGCGTTCAACAACATTTCAGCTATATAGCGACGATCAAATAAAAATTCTGAGTATTCAAGTTAATAACTTAGTAATCCAACACATTAAAACATAGACACATTCAAACTTATGCAACAAACCGATTTCTTCTTTCACCCGACAAAAAAGATCTTCTAAAGTAGATGCTCGATAAAAAGAATCTCTTACAATTTTAAAATTTATACGGTCGATAAGAATATATTTCACTGTGAGATCTTTGTGGCATGGAATACACCTTGGGACTGGCTCTTTTTTTTAGTAAATGTTCGTGAGTTAATCGTGTATGGCCGATTCTACATCATCTGATCATGGCTTGATTGGAACGTTTCTGGCTGTTCGGATGAGTATAGCCTACAGTTGTTTTGAACCCTTAAAGATTCAAACAGCTTTTTCACATAAGTACAGATAGAGGGTCTGAAATCGCTATATGGGATTCCAACAGAATCAATCTCATTATCTAGAGCTGTCTTAGCCATTCTATCAGCCTCAGTATTTACCTTTGCTGACAACGTGACTAGACAACCAACAAAAAACAATATCAATCTGTTGATCAAATCTACAGTCAAAAAATTGTAGAATATTCAAGATGGTGGGATGAGTAAAGTTCCACTTTTAATCGCTTGAAGGCATGACAGTGAATCTGAGAATATGACATTTTTTTCCTCTTAGTGGACCCAATACCTTCCAAAGTCGACAATATAGCATTTGCTTCTGCAGTGAATATCGAACTTTAGCTGGTAGTCGATAGGTTTTAGTTTTGGATCTACATATAGTAGCAGATGCTACTATCACCATCTTTAGAACCATCTGTATAAATAGCCTGATGCGATGTGTATTTTTCTCTCAGGAGACCAAATTCCTGTGTATACACGAGCTCGTGTCTGCCTTTTTATATTTCGTTAGTGAAGGTTTACATCTAAGTAACAGCGTAGGTCTTGCAAAGCATGCTACATGCCATAGTTCTTACGATTTTGATAATATCTTTTGTGGGCAAGACGTCCTAACGTCGAATAATGCTACGTTCAAGTTTTCTGAGTTGCTGTGAAAAACGACTTCAGAATTCGTTTATATGAAAGAATAGTGGTCAGTCATGCGAACTTGACAATATGGTGCAAACGGTATACCGATTATATCTGCCAGGAAACTGTCTCATGACTAACTGGATTATGGTGATAGCTGTGTCGTGTAAGGTCTCTCGTTTAAGGTGGGAATACTTAATGCTTTACTGTAGTATACTGAATGTTGTGTCTAATGAGTGTATACTTTGTAATATAACCAGATACCCTATCGCAGTTATTTGTTAAAAAAACTGTTCTGCTTGTTTGCTCGTTCTCTCGCAATATAATATTTCGGTAAGACGGCTACTTTGGTATAAACACAGTAGCGTGCCGTTTTGTATTCTATGTTACTAGTATAAACAGTCGCGCCGATCACAGATGCTTGTAATTGAGGTATCAAATATATCATCGTGTTGATGTTGGGGGGAGGGGGTAATTATGTACTTGTATTCTGAAACTTGCCAGTCAAATAACGACAGCCGGAGTATTTGTCTTTGCGCAGCGTACGATATTCGATAAAGTGGTGGTTTGTTTATGATTGCTTGCTTATATCAATGTTCAGACTCTTAGCAAATCGTTAGTTGCCCGTCTAAGTACACACCACATGCTGTTACTTTCTGTTTATCATTGTTCAATGTGTCCACATTACCGTATTGCAAGTAAACATCGTTAAATGATTGGACCTGGCTGTTAATGGTCTTTCAGTTTATAATAATGGTCTAAAAGAAAGACCAGACAGTGTGCAAACGTGAACACCTTATTATAAGGACTTTGTTTACTGACAACGTGAAAGTCCGTGCTATTCCTTTGCATAATCATCGATTTTTTTAGGCAGCTGTACGCTATTAGGTCTACATATGTAACTGTTTTCTTGTTTTCCGCGGGAAAGCTCGTCTTCTATTTTTTCTCGATCATATAAACGTATAAATAGGAGAGAGAGAGAATTAAGGTTTAACGTCGCGTTCAGCAATATATATGTTATGAGATTGGGGAAGGAATGTACAGTGCATACCACTGATCCGAACAGGTTAGGTCGAGATTGTATCGAGTGAAGGGAAACGGTTTCGTATGGGAATAATTTGTCTGTGTAATATCCACCAGAAACCCTTTGGAGCTTCTTGTTCATGTCGACCTTTAATGCACTGGAAACTTTGTAACCATAATGCCCACGCGATATACCTGCATTATTACAACACTTACATAACACAGCATTGAACATAACCGCTAGTTCTGCAGTTGTATTTTCCACTGCGAAAACCCACTGGAAGATGTACCATGATGTTCAGTTGGAGGACAAAGCACTGCTTTAGATGGGATTAAATAATATTTTACAGATTCAATCGATATTTGCAGCTCCCAATACGATGAGATGGTGTTAGAATATTTTTTTCCAGATTGTCAATAGCTGGAATGATATTCGATTCAATTCCTCACAATGGTTGCTTCGCCATGTCTCTCTCCGTAACAGATATAGCTTTCTCAAGTAGGAGTCAATAGGAATTACGGAACAAAGAGTACGTTAAGCGATCAGAAATTCCACTCCTGTAACGGATATGGACTGACCCGCTTCTGAAAATAGTGAAAGCAGACGCATTATTCCTCATTTTAGCCTTATTCTCGTAGCTAGACTGGCTGCCAAGTATCCGTGGGCACAAGTGGATACACTAAAAGTGTGTTGTTATCATATTGCGCCTGAGAGTAGGCGAAAGAAGGAAAAGTAGTTTCGATATATCAAACGAGTTTACAATAAATGAAAATGTCTGCCTGGTTTGTATGTGGATAAATAATACAAGCGTCTAGTCCGTCATTCAATATCCAGCCATTGTCCATTAAAGAATGTCCTAGTCCATAATCCAAAGACCTAATTCAAATAACAACTTTAGTACCGAATTCAAAGAAACACAAAGTATACATAAACATAGGCTAGGTCTTGCAATGGAAAAGCGGTCAAGAGTTTTCAATGATGACGACATGACATCATGAAGTTTTAACTAGCGGTTTCGCTTTGAATCTTGAGGTACTGCTCCGGTAAAATCATACGTCTCCCCAACCTCTCAGATTGCATTGCGTGGGCACAGTATTTATGGGAAGATGCTAGAAAATGTATGTGGCAATAAGTATCCAAAACAAAAATGTGCATCTGGAAATACTTGGCATAGATGCCTACAGCCTAATAGTCTAAGGAGGTAAAAATGTTATGTGAACAAGCTAATCAGGCGAGGAGGTCATTCCAATGAAGTTTTCAGTTTGGTGAAGTTTGATGAAATTCCATCTAGTAGATTGTATCGATTGTATGACAAAAGAGATGATTACAATTTCGACATCGTAAACTATCCCTTTCTGGACAGCAATATTCCAGTGGAACCTGCATATGGCGTATACATATCACGCCTATTAGCATTTGCTAGATCCTGTGTTAAATGTGACGATTTTAATCAACGCCACAAAACATTGTTGCAGAAACTTATAAAACAGGGCTACACCATTAAGCTCCTTCACTCAAAGTTTCTCAAATTTGGCGATACATATCGTACGCTGATAGCAAAATGCAAGAGTAGCGTGCAAGATCTATGGCGTTACGTTTCGTCACTTGTGTCTAATTCCGCTTAACCCGGGGCTAGGGGCCGTATTAACCCATGTACTTCAAGATCCTCATGGTGCTCATATGAACAGCCACAATCAAAGCGTGACCGAGATACATCATTCTTTAGATGACGACTTTACAACGAATATTATGGATTAAGAATACTGATCAGCGATATGGATTTGATATTTTTGGAACATCAGGATGTCTTGCCGGCATCATTGAAAACTGTTGACCGCTTCTCTCTTGCAGGAAACAACTTCTCTCTTGCAGGAAACAAGCCTATGTTTATGTATACTATGATTGTCTTTTTGAATTTGGTGTTAATACTGTTATATGGAATATGGAATAGGTCTTTGGATTATGGACGCGGTTATTCTCTAATGGACGACGGCTGAATTATGAATGACGGACCAGACGCTTGTAATTCTCCATTTATCATGTCGAAAAGGCCTGTATATACATGTACAAGTGGACGGACAGGCCCCAAGCTAGCCCAGAGAAAGTGTGCTGTTATTGTGTTATGAGAGTGAATATCCCATAGCTCGAATCTCCGCATTCACACGGATCTACACGGAATTTACACGGAACAACATGGAACTGCAAAATTTCCGTGTCAGCTGAATATATCCACACGGAGTTTTCTCCGTGTTGACACGGAAGGACACGGAGTCTGTGGACGTACACAGGTCCAGGCCGTATTGGACATAGCAATGTAAGATAATGTACTATATATAGGAGAGCACCTTTCTGGGGAGTAAAAAAAAATAAAAATAATAATAATTGAGTGATTTATTTATTTATTTTTATTTTTTAGAAAGGCAAACTCTAAATAAATCAAACTAATAAAACTATTACACTAGACCTCAATCACATCGCTTTTGTTCTTCTATGAAACCAAGTCCTTAAATCGGAATAAGATATATAGGAAACCAAACTATCCAGTTTCTAAAGCAGAGAACTTCCAGGCACAGGGTTAAGTAGCACTGTTTTGTCAGAGATTTTTTTGAAAATTTAAAATATAATTTGTTTAAATTTTTTTTTTTTTTTTTTTTTTTAACATCTTGGAAACACTAAATTATTATATGGCTTACTATATTACTCATACATAATCATTTTCTAAAGCACGAGCCCGTGTTTGCCAAGCATGGACAATTACACTATTTAGTATATACCCTATCATACATAGATCAGGTGAACAACATGGCCTCGAAAATGACGCTGAGAGAAAACACCACCTTCTCTTAAATCGGTCTAGCGATCGAACCAGCGCACGAAATGTGCCAAAGTTGTATGCGATTGAACGAGGACATGCTATAGCTTATGTCAACGTGTCATTATCCCAACAACTGTTACTAATTATCACTGTACACCCAGATGAAATCCGATGTTGGGCTGAATTTTATTTATTCGGACAAGATCGTGGCCAGCATGGATATGGTAAATCCATGCGTGTTTTCTTGTATTCAAACCATTTTAACTTCAAACCCGGCCTCCGGTTGAATTTTCTTCTGGTCGAGTCGGCGATAAAAGCTCGACGTTGATTGGTCGGAATAGCCTTTTCGATATTCCGACCAATCAGCGTCGAGCTTTTATCGCCGATTCGGCCAGAAGTAAATTCAACCGGAGGCCGGGTTTGAAGCTAAAATGGTTTAATACAAGAAAACACGCATGGATTTACCATAGGGCGATGTCATGGAGTAATGCCAGCACAGGTACGTTATGTATTGACACCCTGCTTGAAAAAGCAGACCAATTTATGCGGTGATTGAAGAGATGACTGGCCAAAACTGCCTGTCCAGTGCGGTTTACATTGACAAATTCTGGCCACGATCTTGTCCGACTAAAGAAAATTCAGCGTAACATCGGACTTCATCTGGGTGTACAGTGATAATTAGTAACAGTTGTTAGGATAATGACACGTCGACCTAAACTATAGCATGTCCTCGTTCAATCGCATACAACTTTGGCACATTTCGTGCGCTGGTTCGATCGCTAGACCGATTTAAAAGAAGGTGGTGTTTTCTCTCAGCGTCATTTTCGAGGCCATGTTGTTCACCTGGTCTATGTATAGTGTATATACTAAGGGGTCACATCCAATCGATCGAGACGGTTTCTCGATAAACGAGTAAAACCGATAAATATCTCGTCTCGAATGGTTCCAGTTTATCTCTATCGTTTTCTCTCGAAGCGCAAGACCATCTCGATCCTCCTCGAAATAACTCGACATGATTCGAGAATGGAATAGAGATGCCATCAAATGGAAGCTTGAATCATTCGAAAGGCGTATGCTAGGTATATTTACTCTGTGGTAGCGAGATTAATCTCGGCAAATACATATGCATTTGAATGAATTAGACTGAACATGAATCATTTAATATTATTTTGTTATTCCGTCTAGAGATCTGTAGTCGCATACTTGATCAGACAGCGCAATTTTTCTAAACGTTATGAATGGAGAGAAAACATCGCCAAATGAAAATGTATAACATGGCTCATTATTATTCAGTTATTTTGAACAGGTTTTTTAGAAATTGAATCACTTGATAAGATACGTCCAGGAACTGCGAATTGAAATAAATTATGCAAGTATATAATGAAATTTAAGATGTTCCTCTTTATCCTCAGAGATTTCCCCCGTATTCAGAAATAAAGAGATTACGAAGACCACAGGAGAGTCTAGTAATTCACTGTAAATCCAAAAATATGGTGCCAGCGCAACACTCAAATCGCCTGACAAGTTAATATAGGCCAAATTAACGGCAACAAAACATGGACATATTGAAACAGGGACCCCCTTCGAGATTACCGATCAATTTCGTAACCATCTCGAAAACCGGGACGTTTCGATCGAGATAGAACAGGGAGCAAACCGGGAGACGTCGTCAGGGGTCCCGGTTTTGCTCTCCCGGTTTCAGCCGAGAAATTTCTCGATCCATCTCGAAGGCATCGATAAAGTGCCTCGATTAATTGGACGTGACCCCTAAATAGTGTAATTTTCCATGCTTGGCAAACAAGGGCTTGCGCTTTAAAATCTCTGACGAAACAGTGCTACTTAACCCTGTGCTCCCAGGTGGCTCCCATGTCCCGTAGTTTGTGAGTGTTGTTGTTGATGCTGCAACATGATGCATGATCGCGATGTCTTTGACAATGATCAACATCTGAACTTCCAATATAGTACTTGAAATTTGTTGGTAGAAGAGGTCAGAAATGGAACAAATGGAAACTAGTTATGTATTTAAAGTATTATAATAATGTCATTAAATGTTCCGCTATAATTTCGAAGAACAACATTGACGAAAATTTTGCTTCCTGATCATGTCAGGGCACTGCCTCCAAGTTTTGGTTGCTCGATCTTCCAGGACGTACGGCCAGCTAATGAACGAGCCCTGATCTCGCTTAATCTTCTTGCCTAATGTGTGATTAACTACCACTTATTGAGT
>JAVTVY010014326.1:0-68493 GCA_036873755.1 Hanleya hanleyi
TTTTATCAATTTTGGTCTAATTCTCATTCTATTGACATTCAATGGAATATTTCTTTACAAAATCGAGCAACTCACAATTTTGAACTTTGAAATTGAATTAAATGTCAATAGAATAAGAACTAGACCAAAATTGACAAAACTGAGACACAGATTTCCTGTTGGAGTTGTCTTCAACAGGAAATGACGATGTAAGTTACGATAACTTGAATACTTGTTTAAAAATATCCATTTAAACAAAGAAGGCTCATTTTTAAAATTAATTTATTTAAATTAGAATATCTTCCCAAGCTACAGATTTACAGCGAACATATTTATATATTTGGAATCCTTGAGAAATGTGCTTTCAACAAATATATACCGGTACATTACCATAGCTATAAGGCATACTTTTATCTGTATAAATGCAAATTCTGAGATGATGGACTCTCAACACGACGTCGGTCTGGCCGTGGACCACCTCAAAATATCGTTCAGGTAAATCTCCATTGTTAGTGGTTGGTTTGTTATATGGATATTCCTCCCGTTACCTCGGAGCACCCTCTGCTGAGGTAATACATGTAGAAATTAATACTAGTTGTTTGAGATTCACATACGAGTCGGACACGTAGTTGATGACAGCAAAATGTATCGCCTGGTGACGGCTACCAGCGCATGCACTAGAGTTAGTTGACAGTTTGCAGTTTCATCGTCATCACCGGCAGTTTCAAGCAGAAACTGAAGCAAAGCCCCGGTTGATTTCTGTATGTTTGAAATCAGTGTATTTCTCCGGGCCTTCTCGAATATCTCTGTTATTTTAAGAATATGTTGATAGCATCCCTGCTTCCATAGTCTACAATAATTTCTCCCTCATCTCTGATAGCATCCCTGCTTCCAAAGGTTACAAAAATTTCTCCCTCATCTTTGATAGTATCCCTGCTTCCATAGTCTACAATAATTTCTCCCCCATCTCTGATTGCATCTCTGTTTCCACAGGCTACACTAATAATTCTAACATCTCTGATAGTATCCCTGCTTTCATAGTTCACAATAATTTCTCCCTCATCTCTGGTAGCATAACTGCTTCCATAATTTCTCTCCCAGCTTTGATAGCATCCCTGCTTTCCTAGTCTACAACAATAATTTCTCCCTCATCTCCTATAGGATCCTTGCGTCCATAGACTAGAATAATTTCTTCCACATCTCTGATAGAATCCCTGCTTCCACAGGCTACAATAATAATTCTCTCATCTCTGATAGCATCCCTGCTTCCAGAGATTACAATATTTTCTTCCTCGTCTCTGATAGCACCCCTGCTTCCATCAATTTCCCTCTTCTCGCTGACAGCATTCCTGCTTCCATAGTCTACCCCAATTTCTCCCACATCCCTGCTTCCATAGATACTAATGCATCACCGGGAGTGACGTCATCACCGGAAGTGACCTCATCATCGGGAGTGGCGTCATCACCGAAAGTGACGTCATCTACAGATGTGACGTCATCACCGGGAGTGACGTGATCACCGGAAGTAGACGTCACGTATGCGCACGCACCTGTGGTGCACCCGGGCTATCGGGTACAGGGTGCACCATAGGTGCGGCGCGTGCGATGACATCAATTCCGAGCTTCGACTCCAAGAGCTCGGAGCTCTTATGCACACAATGACGTCACTTCCGGCGATGTCTAGTGGCGCCGGAATTTCACTTTCATTAAGGTTCAGGGGCCAATGGTCAAAATATGTGTGTGTGGTTCGATGGTTGACAATGTGTAAAGGCGTTACGATAGGACGTTAATGTGTTAAGATAAGGCGTTAAGATAGGGCGTTAAGCCGTTGGGACGGGCGTAAAGATAGGGCGTTAAGGCGAGGAGACGGGCGTTTAGGCGTAACGACGGGCGTTGACGGGCGTCACTGCATTTCGATGAATTAGTGGCAATTCCATGGAATATCTGGAAAATAGTGCTTCTGAGCTATTTCACCAGGGCATTGAAGCGTTAAGCTAGGCGTTGGCGGGCGTTACTGCCCATAAAAGCAAGCGTATCCTAAAGACGTGCACAATTGACGTTCCATTCAGCAGACACTCTACAACGATGTTCACGTATACGACTTGCTCGAAGCCCTTTCATGGCCTGGACAGTTTACGTTATCACACACGTGCACGCCACGAAGTATACCCACGCATACATGTGCAGAGTGTGATATAGTCATCAAGCATCCCAGATAATTGAGCCGTCACCGAAGTGTCATACATGGATCACGCTCGCCACTCTCGAGACAGGGTATTTCAGTTCACATGGAGATGCATCTTCGAATGGAAGAACACATGGAGGTCGATCCGCCGCCCCGAATTGAAGAGCCGATGGAGATTGATCCCAGTGTCTAGGAGTCCTTCCATCTGCCTTCCCTGCCTACCAATGGGAGAAGTAAGAGCTCGGAGCTCCAGTATCCTGGATTGCCCGAAGACGCTTAGGACAAACGGATCAGAGCGAACATGGCCGAAAATTCAACTTCTGACTTCTGATTGGACAAGAACCTACGAGAATTGTAAACATGCCCAACGCGCCTCCCGCAGCGTGGGTATGATGTGCTGGTGAGGATAATAAAATGATTGACATGTCATCCTTGTTGTTGTTGTTGTCTCATCTGTATACAGCATGGCGTTAAGACGCAAGGGGTGGACACAGACTGATGCTAATGGTGTACAAACGATCTTATATGACCACTCGCTCAGTCTTTCACTCATTCACTCACACTCACTCACTCACTCACCATCTTTAGTCTGTCCATGCGTTAAGACGGGCGTTGGATACGCCTCACTCACAACGCCTCACTCATTCCTCCTCCTCCTCCTCCTCCTCCTCACACGCACACACAGGTAACTCTACCAGGTAGCCGGATGGAATAAGGCCTTTTTCTCCTCCAAACGCACTCCATTGCACCCCATAATGCCCACTTTGGCTACTACTCGTACTGATGACGTCACAAATGACGTCACAGATGACATGGACATCCCTCAAGTCGTGGTCTACACCACGAGAGCTTCAAGATGACACCCTACGCGGCCTATTAGGACCAAGAATAGTCCATCTCTAACCGAAAAACCTTCCATCACACCCCCAAAATGCCTACTTTTGATACTACTCCTGCTGATGACGTCATCAATGTTATCACAGATGACGAGGCATTCGGACCAAAAATAGTCGATCTCTGCCTCAAATACCCCCACGCACCCCCAAAACGCCCGCTTTCGCTACTACTCGTACTAACGACGTCATCGATAACGTCACAGATGACATGGACATCCCCCAAGTCGTGGTCTACACACCGAGGGCTTCACCTTGACAGCCGTCAACAGATTTAGTGTCGTCCTTGCGTCCAGAGTGTATAAATGGCGCTACGATATTAATTTTCGTATGATCCGGGAATTTGTCCCCTGGACGCCATTTTTCATGATCTCACACAAACGAACCTGCACGGATGTTTTTTAACCTTTTTCGAGCGATTGTGCCATGCTATATTATATAAAACTAACGGGCCGGAGTATGTATCAATGCATTCCTACCGCAGAAGACAACATGTTGAGATTTGCTGGTCCCCGATGACGTCATGCTCCGTCGACCATCTTGGACTAACGTAGGACGAACGTTGTGGCGTCGACATTTTGAAAATAGCCATCTTGACAGTTCACATTATAAATGCATTGGAGTTGTACATACATTCTTTATTATTATTATTACACGCTTACACTTTTTACTATTACATGCTAATACGCCAGACCTCTTTAGTATTATAACAGTGTTTAGCATGACACTTCTTGGAGGATGTAAACAACCAACACGTCACGACGGTTGTTCATCGCCGTATATCTAGCTAAATAATATATAGCCCTCAAGAGTATGAGGGCTATAGGTCGGCCCCAGTCACCTCCAGCGAGGGTTTTAGATAATTTTATTACGAATCACCCACCTCTGAAACTGCCGTACATCTAATCTCTATCCCCTCCTGCCTACTATTTTAAAATCTTGAGCACTATTGTGAAATAGTGACGCATATATCGCCGTCTGAATTTTCCAGTCGTGAACTTCGACTCTCTGCGCCGCCATGTTGGTGACGTCACTGTATATGGTTAACATGGCGCATTTAAAGTAGAATTCGACTGGAAAATTCAGACGGCGATATATTCGTTACTATTTCACAATAGTGCTCAAGATTTTAAAATAGTGGGCAGGAGGGGATAAAGATTAGATGTACGGCAGTTTCAGAGGTGGGTGATTCGTAATAAAATTATCTAAAACCCTCGCTGGAGGTGACTGGGGCCGACCTATAGCCCTCATACTCTTGAGGGCTATATATTATTTAGCTACGTATATCAGGCTCCTGTGCATGGACAGTCGGGTAGCCACCGGCTACTGTTTACATGTTATCCGACCTTAAATAACCAGTCAACCACCCATTCCCAGCGATTCAGGCGATCCCCCGCATATTTGAAGTGAACTATTTTCTGTCCACGGAGGCATCTCCCCGGAAGAGACCGCATCAACTTCAGACCTGACCGCATCACCGCGGAGGAATACATCCCCAGGGGTCACGTGACCGAAAATGCCCTTTTGCGGGAACTATATTAAACTTTCCTTTGGGATAAACCATTTCTGGCATAACAGCCTTGCACCCCTCCCGACTAAAAGTGGTTTGGCCCAAAAGAGAGGTCAAGGGACCTTAATTTAGCCTTTATCTACTACTTTTGAAGTAATTATTTAGAACGCAACTTAAGAAGATTATATGCCAATGAATGAAAAGTGATCACAAAATTACCGCTGCGTGAAAGCAGCAAGAACTTGATATTATTGTTTGATCACTCCATCAACACTGCCGTTATATTCCGATAGCCTACTAGACATTCGAATTTGAATTAAACAGACAAATCTGAACTTTAAGATTAAAAATATTTAATTCATAAAGATTTTGACAAAACTGAACTTTCAAACAATACATTATCACATAAAAATCTACTCAAAAGTAATGATTACCCACTGTATAGGCACAGACGAAAGATAGCCTTGCCAGAAATTGACGAAATAACACGATAGTTCATTGGAATTCAAATTTGATGCGGTCGGTATAGGCCTAAATAAGACCATGCCAAGAAATAAATAACAGACAGAAAACAACGTGGCAACAATAATATCATAATATTATTGTGGAAGATGTCGTCTGGGAAAAATGTCGTATGGGGATACTGTCGTGGGGGAAAATGGCGGTGGGGAAACTGTCGGTTTTCCCCCAGTTAGTCGATAGTCATTCGGAACTCCCGAGCGGAAATCTATCCCCGAGAAGTTGCGAATGAGTCGATAGTGTGTTTTAATTTTTTGCCAAAAATATATTTCAAATTCAATAATGATTTGAATTCTTCCTTTGTAAATATTGTTTTATATAGTATGTTTATTGACATAGGCGATATTGCGGAGGTAAATCCGCTCTAGTAAGCAAAACTTTTATGGGAATAATGTAGTTGATTTTTTTCCTGAACAACAGTGACAATGGGTTAATAAAGGTCTTAAATACACAGATGCGAAGGTACAGCTGGCAACCTCCCCACAGCGCATGCTCCATTTCGCAGGCTCCAATAACATCCCTGCCTCCAATAGCGGAAGTTGACCTTTACTACGTTGCTATGACGTATAGGGAAACCAACCAACGCACGGTTCAGTTTGAATCCGACCAAACGACTCCTTTAGTGTTGCACATGAGCGAACTACTTTTCATATGCTCTGTCCAGATAAACAGGGAAAATTATCTCCAGATAATTCTTTTTAACGCTAGGTCAACGGAGGTATTATGCAGACTTGAAAAGTAATCAAAATTTTCGTTAAACATCTATTTTACTATATATGATGTAACTTCCGGCGATGTGCGCGGAGGCCCCGAATCCGGTCCAAAAATCTGACTGGTGGCTGGGGTGTTATTAGACCCCCAGCGAGGTGGTTGTACAGCTGGGTGTAGCTGCTTATGCTGGTTTTTGCTGACATAAGTGTGTACAATATATTCACCTATTGCTGTAGGATCGCCATTGCAAGAATGCAATATGAATATACTGGTTAGACCCAGTTACCTTTGTATCACCTACCCGGCAATAAAATCCCAGTCGTCACGCCTGGCTAGCTCATACGAAAAGCGTGTAACCTGAGATCGAAGAGACAGCGCCATTTTCCAGCAGTTGTAGATCCGCTCGGTCGCAAGGGATTCCTGCAGTCTATAATGAGCTAACCGGTGAGTTATATACATACGAAAATATTTTTCTTTGAACGAACATATGATTTGTGAGTTAAGAGTGGATGTACAGATGAACAACAACAACAGTGTGACCGTCGTATCGGTGGTATTTTCTTCGGATGCATTAGTGGGCACTACCCGTGTGGTTTCCTGGTGTGAAAAGGAATAGGAACCAAATGTCGTAATATGTCTTGTCCTGTAGCTTTTAATATGAACCTTTTAATATTTCTGTATGTTGCATGTATGGAAATAAATTGAATTGAAATTGAATTGATATGACTGAAATAGTGTTGAAAGTGACCATAAATCATATTCGCTCACTCACTCACCCTTAGTGTTGGTTTGTTGTGCTTCAACCGTCGAGCTTCAAGTCCATGTGTCCTGTAGACTTCCGTGCTTAAACCATGTATGTTAATGTTTCAATCATGGATGACGGACTGATTTCGCAATTGCGCTATTCAGATTGAGTCAGTTGACCACAAAGACAATCTCCGTTCTTCACTCTCTGTACAACATTTATGGCCGGAATAAAAGGCTCATTCGTCCCCTTGCTATGTATGCTAAAGCTCATTTATTCAGTGGAATTTAACAAATTAGTCGGATATATCACACAGGTGACTAGCACCTACAATATATAGCGAGATGAGCTCTAGTAACTCTATTCACTCACCTTATCTGGGTTACGGTTGTAATAATTCATCAAATAATGGAAGTATATCCCATTGAAATTTTCACACATGATAAACATGGCTGTCATAGTTGCAGAAGGGGTAACAAAGATGATATAGGTTCAACAGAAGGGTGTAAAATAAAGGTGTGAACTTATCAAATTGGACTGTCTATGGTTCAAGCAGAAGGATAATCCAGGGTTTATTTACGCTTGACATAAAACACAGATTGGAATGTTCCAAGAACTCATCAACAGCTGGTTATTGGGGTGGGGAAAGAGAAATACCTACAAAAGTAAAAACAAAACAGGACACAAGAGGAAGGGAAACATTGGAGGTCACCATTTTGTTGTTGGAACTTCTTCAAACAACCTCATGTATATTATTGAATCTAAAATAACCCCTCTCAGGGAAACGGAAGGAGTTGGGAATGCACATGTCCATGTTCAGTTTTCCAACATGATTACTTATTAATCCTTGAATTATTCAACCCAACTGTAGACAAATATAACAGGTGTTTATTATACTGAAGAGTGGAAGGAAAGGTGATGTAATTGACAATAACATGTGAAAAACATTAACCTGCATATGATACTTACATTTCCCAATGAAAACAAGGGAGTTATTTTGGTAGACAAGTGGTCACTCTATAAGATAAGTGACATCATCTCCATTATATATCACCTATACATGTACTATCCAGGCGAATCATCTTGGCTCATATCATTCTAATGGCAGTGGCTGTACAAATAAAGAGAAAGAGTTATGTTAAGGCTATGTTATGAAGCCATGATAATTAAATTTGTACATTGTACATAATGTTTTGAACATCAGTCAATTTACCTGCTACTAACACCAAAACAATATATATACAATTTTCCCTGGTTAATATATAGCATAATAATGATTAGAATGATGAGAATAACTCCCCTCTTAAACTACACGTGAAAAATGCCCACCAAGTTCAAAGGGTTAAAATTGGACATGTTTCTCCACAATTCTGCTTGCACAGACCTACCCCACATGGATTATCTATTTACCATAACAATACCACAACGTGTTCAAGACGCAGAACTCATTTTATGGTGCTTGACACAAACATAACAAAGAACAGAAATGTTTCATACATCTTAAAAACACACCATACTCACCTTAGAAACACACCATACTCACTTAGAAACACACCATACTCACCTTAGAAACACACCATACTCACCTTAGAAACACGCCATACTCACCTTAGAAACACGCCATACTCACCTTAGAAACACACCATACTCACCTTAGAAACACACCATACTCACCTTAGAAACGCACCATACTCACCTTTTACCATTAATATATACATAATCTTCAAAAAGAGACCAATTCCCCAATTTCTGTGCGTTGTTGTTGTTCTGTGCTCCCCTCTGCGCAGGACAGCAGGAAATGCAGCAAAGCCACTGCAATGATCGGCACGTTCGGGAAATTGTCCCTAAATAAAATAGTCATTATTACAGTTTCTAAACACCACACATGAAGGAATATATCTTTTATCATATCAGTGTATTATAAGGAACACAATATTCATTTTGAACAATATAGAAATATATTCTTGAAGAGCTGTCGTATGAAACTCCAAACAGAGAACTGTCCCTATCACAGCTAAGGAGGCGGGAAATTATTTTGAACATGTGGAATTTTGCGTGATGAACTGGGGTGAATATTTCAGTTCATTCCTTGCACCTGCGGTTTCGGCAAGTATGTCACACGTAATTTGAAGTAGTAAACTTCATTATTCAATAGTTGTCATTCGTTTGCTTTTTTCTGTAGATTAAGTAATTCTTGCCCAGAAAATTCTCCAAATGAATTACCCATAATTCCCGGTGAAAATCTTGTTGGACAGGGTGTCATGGAAGCATAGATTTTGGAAAAGCCTTCACTTTCAATAGTTCCTGGATTGTAGTTCTCATTGTATCGTGGATATTTCACACATTCCACTTGTTTTATCACCTCTCTATTGTTATAATGAGTATCGTAAAATGCAAGTAGTGCATATTCAAATCATATTTCAATTGTCATTTCGGTTGGTAATTTTTAAATATAATTTTATAATGTGCGTCTGGGTCACAATTGACATACATGTATGTTCATTAGTCTCTTGTGTCATTCTAGTATTAACAAGAAAATTGCTGTATGAAAAGGTGATTTTTTTTTGCTCTTGAGAAATCGATACCTTGTGAAATTAACAGCAAGATTTTTAATATTTCGAGGCATTTTAATCTCCAGAGGCTCAGTTTTCACGAGTTATTCTTGGAAAAGTATTTCCACTTCACCTCTAATCTAAAATGGGGAAAATTATATTGGAATTTCAAATTGACATCCTATACAAATGTTTTTCTGTGCTATTTTGTGACAAAACACACCATCTACACATGTTGCATGAGTTTGTGTAGTCCTGTATGTGACACAATTTATTGAAGCGACTATATCAATTTAGGATACCACGACGACGTATGGCTAACAGCTAATGAAATATGCAATTTATACTCGATATCTGTCAGCGTCAGCAGAGTACACAATTGTCGTAACCGCGTCATTATTGGTCGACTCCGCTTGCAGAGCCGCCAGCTGTTGACTTTGCACGCAGAGTCGTCAGTAGTAGGGAGCAATCCGCTCGACTCAACTTTCACCCGGATGTAAAAATGACGTCACTTCCGGTTGGGGTGAATGGGGCGTGACCTTTGGACATGTCCAGACTTGTTTGTCTGGGGTTTTTCCGTGCCGCCATTTTGTATCAAAATGTGGGATGCAAAATGGTGGCATGATCCGCCATTTTGTTTCAAAATGTGGGGTGCAAAATGGCGGCATGATCCGCCATTTTGTATCAAAATGTGGGATGCAAAATGGCGGCATCGATGACGTCACAGAGCTCTCGTCCAATCAACAGCCGTCAAAGGTCATTTCCGGGTCCAAGGTCAAAAATAGTTCTTTGACCTTTGTATTCCTCCGCGGTGATGCGGTCTGGTGGTGATGCGGTCTGCCTCCGCGGGCAGAAAGTAGTCCCACGGAATGTACACCCTGCCTGGGACTTGTTTGTGATGTACTGGGGTTTTTCCCTGGCATGCCGCCATGTTGTAGCCGCCATGTTGTAGGCGCCATTTTGTAATGTTAATGTATACAGGGAATACCTAAATAGACGTTTTGTGACCGAGGGGGGTGCCTAGTGGACCGATGGGGTCGAGTGAGGTATCAAAGTGAAGCATTCGTGAAGGGGCATCTGATGGATTGGGTGTGGGGTTGGAATATCGGCATTCTGCGCATGCGCGGTGGCCAAAGTGTATGAAAATAGACGTTTTGGAGCTAGGGGAGCCACTAATGGGCCGATGGAGTCATATGAGGTATCAATGTGAAGCATTCGTGAAGGGGCATCGGACTGGACTAGCGGCTCGGGCGTTGTCACCATTCTGCGCATGCGCGGTGGCCAAAGGGTATGGAAATAGACGTTTTGGGATCTAGGGGAGCCACTAATGGGCCGATGGAGTTGTATGAGGTATCCATGTGAAGCCTTCGTGAAGGGGCATATGACTGGACTAGTGGCTCGAGCGTTGTCACCATTCTGCGCATGCGCGGTGGCCAAAGGGTATGAAAATAGACGTTTTGGAGCTAGGGGAGCCCCTAATGGTCCAATGGGGTCGAGTGAGGTATCAAAGTGAAGCATTCGTGAAGGGGCATCTGATGGGCTGGGTGTGGGGTTGAAATATCGGCATTGTGCGCATGCGCGGTGGCCAAAGGGTATGGAAATAGACGTTTTGGGATCTAGGGCAGTCCCTAATGGGCCGATGGAGTTGTATGAGGTATCAAAGTGAAGCCTATGTGAAGGGGCATGGGTGGGTGCATGTAAAATTTTTCCTGAAAAAACCCAAAACGGAACACGGACTTTATCGAAAAATCCTGGAAAATGCCTATATGGGGTATGGGGGGTATATAGGTCACCGGGCTTAACGGGGCTTGCCTATCAATAGAGTTATCTCCCACTAGTTCCAGGGTGGGTGTATGTAAAATTTTTCCTGAAAAAATACGGAACACGGACTTTATCCTAAATTACGGGGAAATGCCTATATGGGGTATGGGAGGGTATAGGACCATCCTGGGAAACCTACTTCTCGACATTTGCGGTATGGTTGTTTGGATTTATTTTCTTAGTCTCGTCAAGACAAACATGATAGGAAGTGTTGCGGAGCGAATCGTTGAAATTTTTGGAAAAAGTTCAGGGAGACCCATATAGTCCCATACTAGGGGTATAGGACCAATGTTTGCCCCACTGGGAAACCTACTTCTAAACATTTGCGGTATGGTTGTTTGGATTTGTATCTTAGTCTCGTCAAGACAAACATGATAGGAAGTGTCCCGGCACGAAACGGTGAAATTTTTGAAAAAAGTCACCGAGACCCATATAGACCCATATAGTCCCATACTGTGGGTATAGGACCAATGTTTGTCCCACTGGGAAACCTACTGGGAGGCCCAGCGGTGGGGGTTCCCCACCAATTCCTGTGGTACATGCATGTCTTTCAAGAGGCAAAAGCGAAGACCTCCCATCCTCGAGGATCCGTGTGCGATCTGCGTTTACGCATCAGGTCATTCACTAAATCCGTCATGTGGGTGCCGGGGACCACCTGATTCTGTACCAGGAGTCGCCTTTATCATTCCAAGTCATGTTAGGATTCTGTTTCATCCGTTGTAATACCAGGCCAGCTTGTTTCTTGAACGATGCAGGTACACTCTTCAGCACTTCGTCTTCCACCCACTGTGGGGCTGTGGGGGCTACCCCTGGTAATGGCGGCTGTTGGAGCGGTGCTGAGGTCGGCGGTGTGTCACGTGGTGGTGGTGGTGGTGGTGGTGAGAGGGTTTTGTATTGGTCCATGAACGTCATGTACCGTTGAAGCGTCTCATTGTACCGTTGTACTTTCTCACTGTCGCTTAACCCCGGTCTCTGTAAGATCTGTTGCATCTCTCCATCGAGGGTGTTTATGGTCTTCACCGTAGGTGGGACAGGGTAGGGCGATTGGAGGTTTTGAAGGAATCGTGGTTCGACGAGGACCATTTTTTCGTGTGGTTCATTGTCGGCCGAAGAGTCCACCCAATACTGGACCCAACACGGAAGCGGCCAACGGTGCTAAGATGCCCCGAGAAAGCCGCCTTTCTGTAACACCTTTTTCTTTTGTGTTTGTGGGACCCGCTTCTGGACTAGGGTTCGGAGACCTGTCTTATGCTTGGCCAACTTGGTCTTCTGAGCCGGAGTCAGTGGTACGTTGCCTTTTAACAGGTTGTACCCGATCTCGCACAGACAGCGTACACGGTCAGGGTCCGCACCGCGTACAATGGTTCGAACCAACTCGGGTGGGGCCGTCTTCAATACACGGAGCGTGGGAGCGTGCTTCCGTACTCGCGCAGACATCATGTACAACTAATGCTAGAACCCACAACTCTGCTCTTTTTATCTACCTCAGAGACAAAGTCAACCATGCTGTGGTATTCATTCTTTTTCTTATCCCCATCATCAAACGCACACTCCAGCTGGGGGCGCCACTGTGGATGTGTTTACATTATTTTTGTATGTACACGTGGTGGGTCTCTCCGGGAAAGATGCCGGTCCGCAGTCGAAGGTGGTCGGGGGTGGCTTGCTTGAGGTCGAAGAGCATATACCCGTGCTGAGGGGTTGTGGCATCTTTAAAGGCTTCCAACGCAAACGGTGTGCGGCCGGGATATATCTGTCTCGCCAGGTGCAGCAGTTGAGTGGTATCTCTCGGGTTTTTGAAGACCACCAGGTAGTGGGCATTTAAGCTGATGTTCCGATGTTCTTTGTTTTTACTGAACAGATTCTGCACAATGTAGATGATGCTGAGCCGTCGATGGTGGCTGCCTTTGGTAAAGAGTTGGGTGACCCGCGCATCCGTCTCCGCCATGAGATCATCCAGAACCACCAAGGTGTCGGGTTCCAAATCGGCCAGGTTGGTAGGCCTTCCACGAACGTGATGTGGGGCATTGCTGCATACGCTGCCTGCCATTCTCCATAACACCACACGACTCGGGCAATGGGTGGGGTGATCATGCTGTCGGCGTGTTGAAGGAGCTTCCGGACGAAGTGCGTTTTGCCGGAGCCCGTCGGTCCTGCGAGGAGACACGTGAAGGGATGCTGCCACCGAGGGTCCATGGTTCGAGGTGTATCCGTTGTCGTGGTAACCCGCTCTTGTAAATTTCGTACGAGTGAACTGGAGTGGTGGGTACAACGTCGGTCGTCGTTGTCTGTTCACTGCGAGGGATGATGGGGGTGGGTACAACGTCGGTCGTCGTTGCCTGTTCACTGTGAGGGATGAAATCCGGTGGGTTTTCAGACGTACTGGGTGTACTTGGTGTAGTTGTGGAGCTTGGTGTGGAGCTCGACGTGGCTTGTACACGGGGCGTGGTGGTGACTGGGCTCGATACGGGGTTGACTGGTGCTATCTGTAGACCGGTTTCACTGATGGCTGGTGTTCTCAGTTCGTTAAGTAACGTGCTGACATAGGCTACGTCGTAAAACACACCTCCGTACAACACACTCAGCAGGGTTAGCAGTATCACCACAAAGCCCACTTGCGCTTTGCGCGTTTTGGGAGAGGCTGTGTTCAGAGGCAGCTGCTGTTTGTCCATAGCACTGTGATCGGACGTGGAATGAAGGATGACGGTAGTGGTGTCTGGCTTTATAGTCGTTTCACCTGGTTGGCAGCGACCCAGGAATTGAAGGAACTGGGCCAGCCTTGCCATTTGACGAAATGAAACAGTTTGCCACGTCGACGTTCCGTTTTCAAAATCCGCTCCACCGTGTAGTAGTCTTGCTGTGTTTTTACGACAGGCTGTAATTCCATCTCGTAAAACGTCCCTAGCAACGGTTCCCCTTGAAGATCTTCCAGTTCATAGACTCGCTGCTGTTGGGGAAGACGCCGTTTAATCAGGAAGTGCTCATCGCTCCAGTTGGGCAAGTAACTTTTCTCAAATTGACCTTTGATCCGTACAGGGTCCCTGACCTTGTACACCGCCTTCGGCGTTTCGCTGCGATTGCCTGGGGTACAAGACACGCCGGACTTGGGCTTCATTGCGTTGGGTCACGGTAATGGGGGCTCTCTCTATACTCCGATGATAGGCTCGATTGTAACCACTCACAAGTTTCGGGAGAACATCGATGTACCGCCTTGTATTCTTATAGGTGAAATATTTATACATGCGGCCTTTGAATGTCCTGTTGAACCTTTCCACCACGGAAGCCTTGGTCTCGTTGTACGTATGGAAGAAAAACACCTTCTGGGCTTTCAGAAACTGTTGGAACGGTCTGTTGAGGAATTCCGTGCCTTCGTCGGTTTGCAAATACAAAGGTTTGCGCCCGGTCTTGAAGATGTCTTTGAACGCCGCTATGAGATTCGCCCCCGTTTCCGTCCGGATGGGTACCACCCACGCATACTTGGATAGGATATCGATGCACGTCAAGATATACCGATTCCCATCGTTGTGTTTGGCAAAGGCGCTCATATCGACCAAATCCGCTTGCCACTGGGCATCTATTTCTCCCACGATGACCCGGTTCCGTAGAAAATGGCGACGGACAGATCGATGTAAGGTATAGGTGTCTTGTTTTCTTAACCAATCTCGGACTTGGGCACGTTGTATCCCTTGGGGTTTGGCCGCTCGATAGAGAGCCGACAATGCACTATAGGCCGCCGGACTGTCGGGACTGTAGTATAAGTTATCCAACACCTTCTCCCAGCGCTTCATGGTGACAAATGATGATGGACCCTGGCTCTATCGTTTATTTATAACGGGTATATCTTGGGCGGGAGTTTCTTTCTGATTTTCTTCGTGGGCTTCCACAGTGTCCATGGTAAATGACCAGTCCAACTCGTCTGATGACCGCTTGATAAGCACTTGATCCACATCTACCACGGCATCTTCCAATGCAGACCATAGATCAGGGTGAAGGGTAAAATGCACTGTACCTCCATCTAGCCGAGCCAATTGAGCAAAGAAAGGGCCGCGTCGGATGTACACATCGTGACACAAGTGGATGAGGTCGCCGTCCAGTTCACCAGACAACTCCCGTTTGAATTTGGTCCAGCCCTCCCGGGACAGACGAATGTGGGCCGGGCACGGTTGTGTAGGGTCCGCATCACAGATGTCTCCCACCTCCTCCATGATATCGACCTTATCCGCATACACGTGCAGGAAAACCTCGGGGTTAAGCTGAGATACGCCAGTATTATATGCTCCGTCATGGTCAGTACGTGAATGGTACCAGATTTGACTGTCTCTCGTATTTATAGGGAGAACCCCGTGAGATCAAAGGATCAGGTGGTCATGTCACTGGGCTGACTGAGTCTAGCCGGGTAATCAATGGCATCGTCGTCTGGTTCATGGCTAGACCTTTGTTCATTGGGTTTTGCCGCCGATTCTCTCAGGGCACGAGCCCACTCCAACTCGTCTGATGACCGCTCGTTCGGTGGAAACAGCTGGTCGACGATAGGCACCACTTTCTCGAAGGCTGGCCACAGATCGGGGTCTAGGGTGAAGCTTCGCGTAGGGTCTTGGTAGCGGCCCAGGCGTGGGAAGAAGGGTCCACGGTATACGTAGATGGCATTGTCTATGTGGATGAGGTGTCCATCGAGCTCGCCGCTCAACACCCGTTTAAATTTGGTCCAGCCGTCACGGTGTAGCGTAACCGTATTCGATACGGTCTCAGCGGGCGACCAGCAAACATCTCCACGGTCTTCCACGAGGGTGACTTTATCTTCATAGACGTGTAACCCCACCCGGGGTGTAAGTGGAAGGATGGCTCGTAGGACTGGTGACATGCTTGATCCAATGTCGAACGGTGAATGACACACACTGTGTCTGACCCTCGTATTTATAGTCAGGTCCCACTGTCAATGCCACAGCGCCAGGGTCAATAGGGCTCAGACTATTTTGAGGCCAACCAGCCGTCGCTGGTTCCGGCGTGAGCGCTCGTGGTCCATAGCCCGAGCATCAAGGATGGCTGTCATAGTCCAGTAGTGGTGAGTGATGGCACACCTCTCCATCGAGTGCACTGTGTCGAGGACCGCTTCTGTGAACTCGTTCATGATCTGGCGTCGCCCCTCGTTGTCGTCGCCATCTGCAAACATGGACCGGACCACTGCTCGGTAACCCGTGAGTGAATTAACCACGGTGGCATGCTGTAAAATGCGAGTCGCATAGGGCTGGATCGCCGTCATGGCTCTGCAACCGTAGAAATGAATGTGTAGGATCCAGAGAGACGTGTTTTATAGACCAGGTCACACATGCGCGCCTAGATGTAGCTCTACGGGTGTAGTCCGTGATACGTACTATTCTGATGGGTTATATGGGTACTATAGAGATAGTACCTTATCGACAATGGGGACTACTTGTTCCAAAGCCGTCCATAGATCAGGGTCCAGGGTAAAACCACCTCGCTTCAGACAGAGGAGGCGAGCAAAATAGGGACCGCAGAAAATGTAGACGTCGTCACACAGGTGAATGATATCACCATGCAGGTCACCCAACAACACCCGTTTCAAGGTAGTCCAGCCTTCCGGTGACAAAGAGACACGCGCTTTGTGTTCAGACGTACACCAACAATTACTGTCGTCATCGATGAGCTCCACTCGTTTGGGGTACAACAATAGGGTGCAGCCAGGTGTAAGAGTGCGGGTAGCCACAGAGTTCGCGTCGGGGTGCAGTAAGTCGTGGACGTCGGGGATAATAGCTTTCAGCGCCAGCCATAATGCCGGACGGAGTATGATAGGGGGACCACCACGCTCTTCTAACCGGGGAAAAACAGAATCATCTCTACCACTTCGTAGGTAGACACCTACTCTCACGTGCATGAAATCGACTTCGGGCTCTTTTCCCTGTAACAACCGTGTCAATAGAGCCCATCCTGCTAGGGTTAAACATAGCTTCACCTCTCGCGGTTGTTCTTCGATGAGCTGCAGTTTATTGTCATAGACGATCAGGGTGACGTGGATGGTGAGTTGGAACAAGGCAAGCTCCCCATTTGCTACGTCTGCTTCGTGCGCTTCCATGGTGGTGAATGACAAAACACCGGTTAGAGAGGTGGGTTTATAGTGTACCTGTTGGGTAGGGTTTTATACACCGTGTGAGTCATGGGCACTTGTTATACTCGCTTGCGCCATAAGGTCAATAAGGTTAGAAATGCGCTTTTTCTACTACGCCCTGTGACGGCCCTTCGTGAATGGGCGTAACCTGTGAACATCATAGGAATGCATGTACTAACCTGTCTGTGGGGGTTTTCCACAATGTCGCTCACCTTCGTGTCTTTTCGGGTACGTCCATACAGGGTCCAGTTTTCGACACTAGATGACCACATTCCGACAAAATGGCCAGTTTTCGACACCGGACGTGCCGCCGTCTTGAACCAGAAGGCGGACGCCGCCATCTTGGATATGTCCCATAATGCACCGGGTCAAAATACTCGCTTCTGATTGGCTGAGAACACTTCCTCATTACCTCCACATGATCCGCCATTTTGTTTCAAAATGTGGGATGCAAAATGGCGGCATGCCATTGTGCGGAAAAAACCCAGACAAACAAGTCTGGACATGTCCAAAGGTCACGCCCCATTCACCCCAACCGGAAGTGACGTCATTTTTACATCCGGGTGAAAGTTGAGTCGAGCGGCTTGCTCCCTACTACTGTCGTCTGCTAATGACACAATCGTGACATTAGCTGGCGACTAGACAACTGCTAATGACACAACCATGCTATTAATCCGAACACACACAGCGAACACATGATTTTGTTGTATTAGAACAGAAAAAAAGTTTCCGAGCTGTTTTTGTTTGTTGTATGTGGGACCCAAAACAAAGATATCTGTTCGGAATAAATGTTCGGGAAATCCTAACTAGTTCCGGCTTCCGTTCTTAGATTCGGCCAGGTGGAATATACGCGAGCGTTTGTGTACGGGACACGTCAGGGATTACTTGGCCACTACTGTTCCTATCAATAATGCCTGCGGGCGATAGTCACGGTGACAAGTATGGATGTCTGTTCATTTTGAATATTTATTCGGTACGGGTAAAAGCACACGAAGATCCATATACTCGTCGCCTGTGACTATCAACCGCATGTATTATTGATAGGAACAGTTGTGGCTAGGAATTACTATGAAAGAATCCTTTCACTGGACCATAGGTGTAATAATGCATTGGATAATAAATTAGATCGTGTAGGTCTGTACTCTCATACTTGCTCCTACAACACAATTTTTGTACACGTTATGTTTGTGAAAAAAAAAATCGTCACCAGTTAAAATTGTATAAGCTGGCGCAATATTATTCAGTATAACCTACTTATTTTGAACCTTCTTTTATAATATAAATCACTTTATATGAGAGACGCCCAGGTGAATAATGCGCATTGAAATAGTTCATTTAAATTCATAAATTCCTACGAAGTAGGCTACCATTTGCAAATTGTCCGATAGTCAATGAATGAGTGAGTCCATCCGAATCCTTTCGTCGGCAAACTAAGAAGAACCGTTGACACATGGCAGTGTGACTAACGTCACAGGACCGACGAAGTAGGGTAGGCATTAGGACTCCGACACGCACTGAACACTTGCAAATCCCCCCCCCCCCCTCCCCCAAGTTGAAATCCTGCCTATATTATGATGGGCACAGCCCAAGTAAGAATCACCAGTGATTTTCATCGAAGTAGGTCAGCTCAGAACTTGCTGGTAACAGTCCCCTAATGCACCTTCATGCAAAAATATCATGGTTCTTTGCCAACGAAAGGATTCGAATGGACTCACTCACTGACTACCGGACAATGTGCAGATGGTAGCTTACTTCGTAGGAATTAGAACCTTGATTTTTGGCATGAACGTGCATTAGGAGACTGTTACCAGCAAGTTCTGAGCTAACCTGCTCCTGATGAATTCTTTTTGTGATTTTTGATGAAAATCACTGGTGATTCTGACTTGGGCTGTGCCCATCTTAATTAGACAGGATTTCAACTTGGGAGTGGGGGAATTTCCAAGAGTTCTGTGCGCGTCGGAGTCCTAAGGTCCCATGACGTCATTCACACTGTCATGTTTTATTCTACATACCTAATATAGTGGTTTGAAAGTCGAAAATTACTTCCCTTGGCATGAAACGCTAGCAGAATCTGCACAACGAATGTATGTACAGGTCACGTGGATTTTCCATCAATAAATCCTGTGGGACTAAGACGTTTCTGTGTATGACAATCCTAACATTCAGATGATTTTTTTTAAATTCATTTTCTCTTTTCTAACGTGCATGTATTATAATGCTCATTACCGAGAGTGTCAAATTCTGGGACAGAATATCTGGAAGGTACCTACTCGTAGGCATATGATGGATTTGATATACAGGCTCATACGAAGACCATTGCCTCCGCTGATATGTCTTTCACTGTATTGGACAAAGCTAATGTCCTGATCCCCTGCCAGAAATTGAATCTCACCAAGCTTGCTTGATTTGTTGTTGAAATTGTCTCTGTTTTTGATTATGTATTGTACTCTCTTGTATCTCATGTTGGAAGTTATCCCCCCTTGGTCAATGTAACTTTACTTTGACTGTAAATAAATATCGTATCGTATCGTATTACTCTCAAAGCCTCAAAGTTTGACTGTACAATGCAGTCATTTTTCTCACTTCTATTTGCTTTATTTTGTGGACAGTTCATTCTCGGGACCCAGGTCTATTCATGCTTAATTTGCTCGGGGAGATTACACGAGCAGCTCAATTAATAGCTTTTCTTCTAATTCGATGGCTCTCATCGTGTGGGCATGATATCAATATGTATATTCGTGGCTATTTTATTCTGTTATGCACCCAAAATCTCAAAATCTATCAGGTTTCTCCGAACCATAAACATTTGGTGATTGAAATGGGTTTATACTTACACAATACATGAACAACGGATTTGAAATAGATCTAATTCAAAGGGATGTTCTGACGCACTCGTCGTAAGCCTCAATTAACCCGTCTCTTTTGTTTTTTGATTGAAATTGATGGGCGAGTGAATAGGATTTAACGTCGCTTTCAAGATTATTTCAGTCATATCGCGACGAACCATGCAACTAAGCATCACCCAGTCAAGTTGCGTTCCTGCTACATGTAGGCTACTTTAAAGAAGAAATCCTTGCAGCAGCATGGAAGTTGGAACCATGCAGACACCTTGAAAACACGGAAGACAGCCCACAAGACAGACAGGACGATCACATGGTGCAAGAAGAACAAGTGATATTACAGTGCTAGACATAACATAAGCAAGTTCCTGTTGCTTCTCAGCAAAATGCTTTGAAGCAACAGGAACCTCATCTTCACATTTTCAAGTTAAATACTACACTAACGTTCCGTCATTTACCTTGACTTACTGAATAGAGTAAACGGTTCAAACCGGGAAACGCACGTGATGTCATATAGCCAATCAAGATAGGAGCTTGCCAACATCGTGCAGCTAGGATTTTCTTTGGTGTCTGCCCGTGTGATCTCCAAATATGGCAAGTGGTGGGTGTATTGATGTTAATTCCCTTTGAATAGCCAATCAAATTTGAATTTTAGAGAGGTCATACATTGCACTTCCCCTAATATGGACCACGAAATATTTATAGCGCTATGACATCATCAGACCTGTATTCTGATCAGGTCATGTGTTACGTTCAGCCAAGGCAACACGTGTAGTGTTAGACTTGGGTAAGCGAAGATGCAGGAACCTATGCCCATTGGACACCTACCTACCGCCCGCTTGATTGAAATTTTAGTTTAAAACTGTAGTTTAAGGGCCGCTTCCCTTCGGGATTTCAGGTATATTTATCATTTCATTAAAGATCTTTGCAAGCGCTATATTTTAGAATAAATGAATAACAAGGACACAGAAGAAGATATAAATAGAAGAAAAGAAGAGTCATCGGTCTGTTTTGGTCAGGTTATACTGGTAATATGTGTTCATAGTTCTTTTATACCAGTAATAACGTGAATGATTCATTTGTCTTTGTACCCATTCGTACGCACAAAGCCGTCAAAAAACCCTCCAAAAATGGGAAAACCGTGGGCTTAGTCAGGATTTTTCGAGAGGCGGTCGTTTCCTATTCTTGCTTTAGAGAGCCCAGTGCTGTTATGTCCGACATAGGAAAATAACATGCAGTTGGTCAGTGAGAGGCCTTCGCGCTCATCGACTTATCTAACGACGCCCTTGAGAACTCCAGAAATCGATGCCTGAAACAGTGCTTGTGTGCGTATCGGGATGCAGGATGGCAGGCTACGTCCTGCATTGTGCGAAAGTCAAAGAATCATATTCCGTATTAAACAAGCGCCAGTTCAGTGACACCACGCGTCTCGCCTTTATATTTAGGGTTGAGTATTCTGTTTCCGGACGTTCTCTTTCTGGGGCGTTGCAACATGTGAAAAGCGTAACCAACTCTAACGACCAATGAAAATTCACCTGTCTTACAACCGAAGTTCATTATACTACAGATGATACACAGGGCTGCCATATAAGAACTTTGAATTTAATCGCATCTCCACAAAGGCAAATGATTGGCCACGCTGAGATCAAGTAGAATTAGAGGCACACGCCCTATTTTACGTAACGGTTAGACAGTAGAGGAAAAGGCATAGTCGTCCATGTTAACGTTTTTAACGAATATTTGAAAATTCAAGCTGTGAACTGTGAATTTTGTACTAAAAGTTGTCGTAAAGAAGCTTCGCACACACACAATCACTTGTCGTACGGTTTTAATCAAAATCTGAAATACAATTAAAATCTTGAATATCGTATATTTCTGTTGAGTACACACGTATTGGTGAGAGGATGTATTGATGAGTGAGGATGTATTGATGAGTGAGGACGTATTAGTGACTGAGGATGTATTGGTGGGTGAGGGAGTATTGGTACGTGATGATATTTTGATGATTGCAACGTACTGGTGAGTCAGGACGTATTGGTGAGTGAGGATATAATAGTGAGCAAAAACGAATTTGCGAGTAAAGACGTAATGGTGAGAGAGGATTATTGGGGAATGAAAATGAATTAAAGAGTAAACACGTATTGTACGTAAAGTACTTGTGAGTAAAGACGTTTGGTGTGTGGCGATATATTCGCGAGTGTGTATTGGTGAGTGAGGATGTATAGATGATTAGAACGTATTAGTGAGTGGCAGCGTATTGATGTGTAAAGATGTATAATTGAATGAGGATGTATTGGTGAGTGAGGAAGTATTGATGAGTAAGAAAGTATTGGGGAGTGAGGATGTATTGGTGGGTGTGAAATGGTGAGTGAGAAAGTATTGGGGAGGGAGGATGTATTGATGAGTGAGGACGTATTGGTGAGTGAGGATGTATTGGTGGGTGAGGGAGTATTGGTACGTGATGATATTTTGATGATTGCAACGTACTGGTGAGTCAGGACGTATTGGTGAGTGAGGATATAATAGTGAGCAAAAACGAATTTGCGAGTAAAGACGTAATGGTGAGAGAGGATTATTGGGGAATGAAAATGAATTAAAGAGTAAACACGTATTGTACGTAAAGTACTTGTGAGTAAAGACGTTTGGTGTGGCGATATATTCGCGAGTGTGTATTGGTGAGTGAGGATGTATAGGTGATTAGAACGTATTAGTGAGTGGCAGCGTATTGATGTTTAAAGATGTATAATTGAATGAGGATGTATTGGTGAGTGAGGAAGTATTGATGAGTAAGAAAGTATTGGGGAGTGAGGATGTATTGGTGGGTGTGAAATGGTGAGTGAGAAAGTATTGGTGAGTGAGGATGTATTGATGAGTGAGGACGTATTGGTGAGTGAGGATGTATTGATGAGTGAGGACGTATTGGTGAGTGAGGATGTATTGGTGGGTGAGGGAGTATTGGTACGTGATGATATTTTGATGATTGCAACGTACTGGTGAGTCAGGACGTATTGGTGAGTGAGGATATAATAGTGAGCAAAAACGAATTTGCGAGTAAAGACGTAATGGTGAGAGAGGATTATTGGGGAATGAAAATGAATTAAAGAGTAAACACGTACTGTACGTAAAGTACTTGTGAGTAAAGACGTTTGGTGTGTGGCGATATATTCGCGAGTGTGTATTGGTGAGTGAGGATGTATAGGTGATTAGAACGTATTAGTGAGTGGCAGCGTATTGATGTGTAAAGATGTATAATTGAATGAGGATGTATTGGTGAGTGAGGAAGTATTGATGAGTAAGAAAGTATTGGGGAGTGAGGCTGTATTGGTGGGTGTGAAATGGTGAGTGAGAAAGTATTGGGGAGGGAGGATGTATTGATGAGTGAGGACGTATTGGTGAGTGAGGATGTATTGGTGGGTGAGGGAGTATTGGTACGTGATGATATTTTGATGATTGCAACGTACTGGTGAGTCAGGACGTATTGGTGAGTGAGGATATAATAGTGAGCAAAAACGAATTTGCGAGTAAAGACGTAATGGTGAGAGAGGATTATTGGGGAATGAAAATGAATTAAAGAGTAAACACGTATTGTACGTAAAGTACTTGTGAGTAAAGACGTTTGGTGTGGCGATATATTCGCGAGTGTGTATTGGTGAGTGAGGATGTATAGGTGATTAGAACGTATTAGTGAGTGGCAGCGTATTGATGTTTACAGATGTATAATTGAATGAGGATGTATTGGTGAGTGAGGAAGTATTGATGAGTAAGAAAGTATTGGGGAGTGAGGATGTATTGGTGGGTGTGAAATGGTGAGTGAGAAAGTATTGGTGAGTGAGGATGTATTGATGAGTGAGGACGTATTGGTGAGTGAGGATGTATTGATGAGTGAGGACGTATTGGTGAGTGAGGATGTATAGGTGATTAGAACGTATTAGTGAGTGGCAGCGTATTGATGTGTAAAGATGTATAATTGAATGAGGATGTATTGGTGAGTGAGGAAGTATTGATGAGTAAGAAAGTATTGGGGAGTGAGGATGTATTGGTGGGTGTGAAATGGTGAGTGAGAAAGTATTGGGGAGGGAGGATGTATTGGTGGGTGTGAAATGTTGAGTGAGAACGTATTGATGAGGATGTATTGGTGAGTAAAACGTATGGTGAGTGATGGCGTATTGATGAGTGAGAATGTATTATTGAGTCAGGATGTATTGGTGAGTGAGGATTGGTGAGTGAGGATGTATTGGTGAGTGAGGATTTATTGGTGGGTGTAAATTGGTGAGTGAGGACGTAGTGGTGAGTGAGGATATATTGATGAGTGAGGAAGTATTGTTGAGTGAGGATGTATTAGTGGGTGAGGAAGTATTGGTGGTTGAGGATGTATTGTATAGTACACACGTATTGGTGGGTGAAGATCATTGGCGAGTAAAATGTGTTGATGGGTGAGGGCGTAGTGATGAGTGAGGACGTACATATATTGGTGAGTAAAACGTATTGGTGAATGATGATATTTTGGTGATTACAACGTACTGGTGAGTCAGGTCGTATTGGTGAGTGAGGATGTAATAGTGAGTAAAAACGAATTTGTGAGTAAAGACGTATTGGTGAGTGAGGATTATTGAGGAATGAGGATGTATTAATGAGTAAAACGTATTGGTGATAGATGATGGAGTGAGTAAAGAGGTATTGAGGAGTCAAAAGTGTTTGTGAGTAAAGACGTTTGGTGTGTGGCGATATATTCGCGAGCATGTAATTGAGTACTTTCTTTACGCAATTCTCATAATTAATTTTCTTCTATCTTTACTTAGGATTATAATTTTTATATTCTTATTTCCGAATATGCACTCTCTGACTGGTACTCCCTACCTCTCACTTTATCTTTTAAATTCCAGACTCCGTCTCATAGCTTCTTGGTAGAAAATATTGCATAAACATAAAAGTGCGTGAGGATGTTTCAGTGAGTAAAAGGAGGTGTTCGCTTTAGATGGATATTTTTCCCTTCAGCGACGCTCTCTGCTGCTCTATTGTCTCGCTTTGAGCAGGCCGGTATATTGTGACGTAATGCTCAGGTATTCCCCAATTCTTCATCAGCCCGACGAGGCCAGTCTAATGGGAAGTTTTGGTTCATATTCTCATATAGTTACCATATATATTTTCATGAACGATTCAACTATTTACGAGCAATAGTCAGTTATATTAATATATACACCTACTCAAAAACTGACAACTCTCTGTCAAAAGTTCTGCGAACAATAAATACGGAAGTAACTGCAAAAAAAAAACATTGGCACAAGCATGATCACTTGGGAAAGCATGCGTCACCACTTGTTGAGGATCATTTCCTCAATAAAAAGAGAATATGTTTAAGTTGCAAAACGGACACCTACATCAACGGAAAAATGGGAAATGTATATAGCCATATTGTAGTGACGAAACATTGAAGAACAGCTGTAACTGCTGTGAATCAGGAATTTTCCATTTTTGGCCAAGCAGGCCTTCATATTGGAAATCTTTTACATTATAACTTTTCCGTTCATAGTTACAATTTTTATCTTCCCGTTGCCCTGAGACGAAATACTCTTGTGTGGAAGTTAAATATGTTTAACAATTATTTTTTGCTCTATTGGATCATCACAATATTCAACTATTGATCAACTGCATGGTGTGGCTGTGTGTGCGTGCAACTCTATAGTCACGAATTATATTAACATAAGCGATTAATTGCGATAGTGGTTCGTTGTCAGCAGTAGTGTCCCGTGATTTAAAGTCTTATTGACCTCATTTTTGTCCCCACCGGGTAAAATTTAAGGGGGTACTTGGTCGATGGGGAGGAAAACTACCTCCAACACAGAAGAGTTCCAATGGGGAGGTAACTCTTGATGCACTTTTGTGATTTTTGGCAAATGCCGGATTATCTTCCCTGATTCGAACATTTGCATATTAAATCTATACGAGAAAATGCCTGTATGGGGTATGGATGATCCGATGGGGTCGTATGAGGTATCATTGTAAAGCTTATGTGAGGGGGCATCTGATGGGCTGGGTGTGGGGTTGAAATAGCGTCATTCTGCGCATGCGCGGTCGGCAAAGGGTATGGAAATAGACGCTTTGGAGCTAGGGGAGCCACTAATGGTCCGATTGGGTCGAGTTAGGTATCAAAGTGAAGCATTCGTGAAGGGGCATCTGAGGGGCTGGGTGTGGGGTTGAAATAGCGTCATTCTGCGCATGCGCGGTCGCCAAAGGGTATGGAAATAGACGTTTTGGGATCTAGGGGGGCCGCTATTGGGCCGATTGGGTCGAGTGAGGTATTAATGTGAAGCACACATGAGGGGGCATCTGACTGGACTAGTGGTTCGGGCGTTGTCACCAGTCTGCGCATGCGCAAACAGGGAATTGTGGGGAAAAGGCTATGGAAATACACGTTTTGGGGTCGACATGGGCCACTATTTGGCCGATTGGGTCGAGCGAGGTATCCATGTGAAGCATTCGTGAAGGCGCATCCGACGGGATGGGTGACACATGGAACTGACGTCATTCTGCGCATGCGCAGTAGACCAAGAGTATGAAAATAGACGTTTTGGGATCTAGGGGAGCCCCTAGTGGGCCGATGGGGTCGAGTGAGGTATCCATGTGAAGCACATATGAGGGAGCATCCGCCTGCACTAGCGTCTGGTCTGTGTTTGACATTCTGCGCATGCGCAGACAGGGAATTGTGGGAAAAGGGTATGGAAATAGACGTTTTCGGGTCTAGGTGGGCTACTATGGGTGCGATGGAGTCGTATGAGGTCTTATGTTGAAGCTCTCGTGAAGGGGCATCCGCCTGGACTAGTGTGTCGTCCGTGTTCCACATTCTGCGCATGCGCAGACAGGGAATTGTGGGAAAAGGGTATGGAAATAGACGTTTTGGGATCGAGGGGAGTCCCTATTGGGCCGATGAAGTCGAGTGAGGTATCACTGTGAAGCACACATGAGGGGGCATCCGCCTGGACTAGTGGCTCGACCATTGTCGACATTCTGCGCATGCGCAGACAGGGAATTGTGAGCAACGCCCGCCATCCAACGCCAAGCTCAACGCTTCAACGCCCTGGTGAATTAGCCCAAAAGCTCTGATTTTTCTAGAATTGTCACTAATCCATTGGAAATGCAGTGACGCCCGTCAACGTCCGCCTTAACGCCCTAGCATAACGCCTTGACGCCATGATATAGATATATGAGAGAACAACAACAACAACAAGGATGAGAGAACAACAACAACGAGTTTTTTTTTCATATAGTTTATTTATGACAGATGCAAATGGCGGCCTCTGATTGGACAAGAGTCTTCTTGAATTTTAAACCTACCCATCTCTAGCTATAAATACGGAAACACGCATGTTAGATGTACATTCTCACAACCTGTACCAAACCCGATCAAATGGAGAAGCCAGCCAATTCCAAGACAGACGAGCAATCGTTGAAGATTGACGAACAGGTGCCGGTTCCCGCTCGACTCCCCAAAAGAGTTACCAAAAGATACCCACTCATAACTATGGAAATGATAGATGATTTCTTCAGTGTGGGTTACAGTTCAACCAGGGGAGAGCCCGGGGATCTCCGCTACCATCGCCGTTAGATGTCTGCTCGGCTGTCCAATCAGAAGTCGCCGTTTCAGAAAGTTCCATCCTTTTGTTCTAGTCCTCCTCGGGCAGGCCTGGATATTCGTCGGGCAGCATGTCCTTAAACAGTTGTTTGCGCATTCTAATCGCATTTTCCAGGGCCTCGGTGGGTGGTAAACGCATATCCTCTTCCAAGTGACGCTTGGTCTTCATGATGGACCTGTGCGTGGGGTCACCTTTCATTTCAAGCGGTAGTAAGGTATACTGTTCATAGATCGCCATGGCTGTTTTCCTGATGCGGGGCCGCATTTCGGTGTACGCCTGTTGTAAGTTATCCTGTCCCGCGTCCTCGATCGCTTCAGCGTGAGTATTGATAGCTGCTGTCACAATACGATCCCAGAAGGTGGGTTCTGCCTCACTTTCCTGGGATGTAGGCTGACTATCTGAGGTCAAGCTCTCCATATCAGTAGATAGACTGTCATCAATCTTGGATTCGGTATCAGCCGATGCACTCTCATCAATCTCTGTATCAGCATCTGCCTCAACGGGCTCCTCGGAGTCTGGATGGAAAGTCTTCTGGTGTCGCATCATATCGTAATGTCTGGTGAACGTGCGTTCGCACTCAAAGCAAGTATAAGCCATGTCGACGTTTGAACGTCGACTGAGCGTGTTTTAGCAATACACTTGCTTTTATAGACGCCCGTCAACGCTTAGCTTAACAGTTCAACGCCCTGGTGAATTAGGTCAGAAGCTGTAATTTTACTAGACACCAATACATCGAAATGCAGTGACACCCATCAACACCCGTTGTTACGCTTTAACGCCCATCTCAACGCCATAACGTCCGTCTCAACGCCCGTCTCCACACCTGTCACAACGCGTTATGCAATCACTGGACGCTGATGTTGGAGGTTGAAGAAGATAAGTTCCCGTCTCCAGCTGGGTCTCCATAAAGGTTTGAAATGCCTCATGCAGGGTCAGCAGATTCTGGGCACGGGTAGTTGTGTTGGTATCCTCTTCTGGTACTATCTGTTTCTTATGCAGCAGAAGACATACCCGTGTCACCCATTGGATGTCATCTATGAGCGTGATAAGATGTGAAGGCATGCGTTGGTCATTGATTCCACCTTGAGCTGTATCAATAATAGCATCGACATTGGCTTGACGTAACGCTTCGGCTAGAATATCCTCGTTGTCGGGTTCAAGCAAGTTGGACTCTGCAGTGCTCATGGTGAAATGAGGGGACTGGTGCCGTGTGGTCTATTTATAGTGAGACGCTTTTGGTCTTAATGATGCGTTCGAACAAATGTTTCTTTTGTGCTATTGCTGTGACATACGCCGCTTTCCAGTTCATGCCCGAGGTTTTCAACATCGACGCTGTTCTTTCGATTTCCATATGGACTGGGTCCTTGTCCAACAATTTCATATGGGTCAAGAGGTCGCCGTACTGCTGATGTAAAGCCCGTCGTAGTCTGGGTGCCAAAGTATTATGGGCTAACATTCCGGCTTCCTCTTTCGAATACCCTTTGCGTTGAAACTTGTTTCCTGCGGGCTCCAACATCTCGCCCATCTCGGCGTCCATACTTTCTTTGAACAAATCCTTCCATAGCCTCGAGTTCACATTATGTTCATTCCCTTGTACGGGTTTGGGTTGGTCCTTCATGGTTGGGTGATATTCCGGGGCTAATGGTATGAAGGGGACACTCTGTACGGGGGTGGGTTGCTGCTCTGCCAGATGTGGACTCGTTGGATGGTGTAGAGGCGGCGGTGATCCCTCGCCGGGTAACAGGTGGGTCGTCAGCCGACAATCTTCGGGGGTATGGGCCTTTAAATCTACGAACAGGTAACCGTAGGGACGACTTGTCGCTCCTTGAAACGCCCGCATGAAATGGTCGATGTTCTGAGGATAAATTCGACTACCAAACACACGGATTTGAGCTCTGTCGATGGGGTTGGAGAACAACACAAAGTATTGGCAGTTCAAGGCAATATCTCTGGACGCCTTCCCTTGAGGAAAGAGATTCTGAGTCAAATAGATGACGGACAGATTGCGATGATGGGACCCTTTGGTGAATAGGTCGGCGATTTTCGAATTGTCCTTGGCCGCACTCATCAGATCATCGAGCACTACCACGTTGGTCTGCTCGGAATCGAAGTAATAGGGTTCGTCTATGTCGTGAGGAATTCCTGGGACGAAGCTCACATTCTGTAATCGCGTAGTTTCGTAGGCGGGCTGCCACTGGCTATAACACCATACAACGCGTGTCGGAGCTGGGGTTGCCACACCTTCCTCTAAGAACTTCATCACCCAGGACGTCTTTCCACACCCCGTAGGGCCGCTCACCGTCATCGTATAAGGATGCTCTAATACTGTCGTGTGTGACGTAGGTGTTGATCGTTCTTCGCGCGTACTTTGAATTTGCGCGTTATCGGGACTCCGTTCCTTGAGATGGCTTCGCTGTATACGATTATTATGTGTGGAAAGCAAATGTCTACGTAGATTAAATGGCGTGGAAAATGACTTCGAACACAAGTGACATGCGTAAACCATGGCTCTCGTCTCCACGGACACAGATGCATGTGTGTTTATATGCAAGAGCTCCGAGCTCGCGGATGTCAACGCCCGGTGGTGGTGGTAGCTCCCGTGGGGTGGAGCTCTTGGAGCTCCAGAACTCTTTGAGCTCGGAACTCCGGAGCTCTTGGAACTCGGCGCTCCGGAGCTCTTGGAGCTCTTGGAGCTTTTGGAGCTTTTGGAGCTTTTGGAGCTCCTTTCTGAGCTCTTGGAGCTCTGAGCTGCGGAGCTCCGGAGCTCCGAACTGCAAAATGAACCCCATTTTATAGCGAAAAACTTGGCACTGAGCCAATGGGCACCCGGCCCATATAAAACTTGGCACCCAGCCAATGGGATGAATGCCAACGGAGCTCGGAGCTCCAGAGCTCTTGGAGCTCCGGAGCTCATGGAACTCGGAGCTCCGGAGCTCTTGGAACTCGGAGCTCCGGAGCTCTTGGAACTCGGAGCTCCGGAGCTCTTGGAACTCGGAGCTCCGGAGCTCCGAAATTGGGATAGGGTTGATAGGTGTGTTCCCCTATTTTAGGGGTAAAGTCCGTGTTCCGCTTTTTATATTTTCGGACAAAATCCGAATTTTACATGCACCCACCCATGACTGAATGCTTCACTTCGATACCTCACTCGACCCAATCGGACCAAGAGTGGCCCACCTAGCCCCGAAAACATCTATTTTCATACCCTTTTCCCACAATTTCCTGTCTGCGCATGCGCAGAATGTTGACAACGACCGAGACACTAGTCCAGACGGATACTTCTTTACGAATGCTTCACAATGATACCCCACTCGACCCAATCGGCCCACTAAGGGCTCCCCTTGATCCCAAAACGTCTATTACCATACACTTGGTCTACTGCGCATGCGCAGAATGACGTCAGTTCCACGTGTCACCCATCCCGTCGGATGCGCCTTCACGAATGCTTCACATGGATACCCCATACGACTCCATAGGACCACGAGTGGCCCACCTAGGACCCAAAACGTGTATTTCCATAGCCTTTTCCCACAATTCCCTGTTTGCGCATGCACAGACTGGTGACAACGCCCGAACCACTAGTCCAGTCAGATGCCCCCTCATGTGTGCTTCACATTAATACCTCACTCGACCCAATCGGCCCAATAATGGCCCCCCTAGATCCCAAAACGTCTATTTCCATACCCTTTGGCGGCCGCGTATGCGCAGAATGACGCTATTTCAACCCCACACCCAGCCCCTCAGATGCCCCTTCACGAATGCTTCACTTTGATACGTCACTCGACCCAATCGGACCATTAGTGGCTCCGCTAGCTCCAAAACGTCTATTTCCATACCCTTTGCCCACCGCGCATGCGCAGAATGACGCTATTTCAACCCCACACCCAGCCCATCAGATGCTCCCTCACATAAGCTTTACAATGATACCTCATACGACCCCATCGGATCATCCATACCCCATACAGGCATTTTCTCGTATAGATTTAATATGCAAATGTTCGAATCAGGGAAGATAATCCGGCATTCACAAAAGTGCATCAAGAGTTACCTCCCCATTGGAACTCTTCTGTGTTGGAGGTAGTTTTCCTCCCCATCGACCAAGTACCCTCTTAAATTTTACCCGGTGGGGACAAAAATGAGGTCAATAAGACTTTAAATCACGGGACACTACTACTGTTGTCTTCATTTCACGTCACTATTGCACTTTAAAATCCAAAATCAAGATGGAAAAAAAACATAAAAATGAAAACAAAAAAAATTATGACTTGGAGTTTCGAACCCAAAAGTTGACGTTTCTTTGATTTTTAGTCCAACACTCTAACCATTCGACCACGAAGCAGTTACAATTTTTGTTTGCAGTAATCATGTTCGGAATGGCGGTGAACTTCACCCCTACAGAGCATTTCAATCGTTTTCATATATTTCTATATTAAGAAAATATGACACCTTTAACCTAAACGATTTTTCAGTATCATTTAGGATCAAACCCACCGAATATGGATATCTAAGACTCGTTTTGGTTAAAGGTGTCATATTTTGCATATGAAGGGAATTCCCTCTAGGAATAATACCAAAAATTGCAAAAACAAACAAATGCCTATTTTCTAAAACTCGTAATATTTTTTAGCCCACCATCACCAGATGGTGGGCTGTTCAAATCGCCTTTCGTCCGTGGTCCGTCGTCCGTCCGTCGTCCGTCAGTCCGTCAGTCGTCCGTCCGTAAACAATTCTTGTTATCGCGATTTCTCAGGAACTATTGCATGGATCTTTCTCAAATTTGGTACACAGGTTCCCCTTGGGGTCTAGTTGTGCAAGATACCTTTTCTGGTCCGATTCCAAAATCCAATATGGCCGCCAGGCAGCCATCTTGGATTTTCCCATGAAACCTTGTTATCGCGATTTCTCAGGAACTACATGATGAATCTTTCTCAAATTTGGTACACAGGTTCCCCTTGGGGTCTAGTTGTGCAAGATACCTTTTCTGGTCTGATTCGAAAATCCAATATGGCCACCAGCCAGCCATCTTGGATTTCCCCATGAAACCTTGTTATCGCGATTTCTCAGAAACTACTGCATGGATCTTTCTCAAATTTGGTACACAGGTTCCCCTTGGGGTCTAGTTGTGCAAGAATTTTTTTTTGGTCCGATTCGAAAATCCAATATGGCCACCAGGCAGCCATCTTGGATTTCACCATGAAACCTTGTTATCGCGATTTCTCGGAAACTACTGCATGGATCGTTCTCAAATTTGGCACACAGGTTCCCCTTGGGGTCTAGTTGTGCAAGAAACCTTTTCTGGTCCGATTCGAAAATCCAATATGGCCACCAGGCAGCCATCTTGAATTTCCCCATGAAACCTATTGTTATCGCGATTTCTCAGGAACTGCTGCATGGATCTTTCTCAAATTTGGTACACAGGTTTCCCTTGGGGTCTAGTTGTGCAAGAAACCTTTTTTGGTCCGATTCGAAAATCCAATATGGCCACCAGGCAGCCATCTTGGATTTCCCCATGAAACATTATCGTGATTTCTCAGGAACTACTGCATGGATCTTTCTCAAATTTGGTACACAGGTTCCCCTTGGGGCCTAGTTGTGCAGATACCTTTTTTGGTCCGATTCGAAAATCCAATATGGCCACCAGGCAGCCATCTTGGATTTCCCCATGAAACCTTGTTATCGCGATTTCTCAGGAACTACTGCATGGATCTTTCTCGAATTTGGTACACATGTTCCCCTTGGGGCCTAGTTGTGCAAGAAACCTTTTTTGGTCTGATTCGAAAATCCAATATGGCCACCAGGCAACCATCTTGGATTTCACCATGAAACCTTGTTATCGCGATTTCTCATGAACTACTGGATGGATCTTTCTCAAATTTGGTACACAGGTTCCCCTTGAGGTCTAGATGTGCAAGAAACCTTTTCTGGTCCGATTCGAAAATGCAATATGGCCACCAAGCAGCCATCTTGGATTTCCCCATGAAACCTTGTTATCGCGATTTCTCAGGAACTACTGCATTGATCTTTCTCAAATTTGGTACACAGGTTCCCCTTGGGGTCTAGTTGTGCAAGATACCTTTTTTGGTCCAATTCGAAAATCCAATATGGCCACCAGGCAGCCATCTTGGATTTCCCTTTGAAATCTTGTTATTGCAATTTCTCAGGAACTACTGCATGGATCTTCCTCAAATTTGGTACATTGGTTCCCCTTGGGGTCTAGTTGTGCAAGATACCTCTTCTGGTCCGATTCGAAAATCCAATATGGCCACCAGGCAGCCGTCTTGGATTTCCCCATGAAACTTTATTATCGTCATTTCTCAGGGAGTACTGTATGGATCTTTCTCAAATTTGGTACACAGGTTCCCCTTGGGGTCTAGTTGTGCAACATATCTTTTTCGGTCCGAATCGAAAATCTAATATGTCCATCAGGCAGCCATCTTGGATTTCCCCATGAAACTTTGTTATTGCGATTTCTCAGGAACTACGGCATGGATGGTTCTGAAATTTGGTACACAGGTTCCCTTTGGGGTCTAGTTGTGCAAGATAGCTTTTTCGGTCCGATTCGAAAAACCAATATGGCCACCAGGCAGCCATATTGGATTTCCCCATGAAACCTTGTTATCGCGATTTCTCCGGAACTACTGCATGGATCTTTCTGAAATTTCGTACACAGGTTCCCCTTGTGGTCTAGTTGTGCAAGAAACCTTTTTTGGTCCGATTCGAAAATCCAATATGGCCACCAGGCAGCCATCTTGGATTTCACCATGAAACCTTGTTATCGCGATTTCTCGGGAACTACTGCATGGATCGTTCTCAAATTTGGTACACAGGTTCCCCTTAGGGTCCCAATATGCAAGATGCTTTTTTCGGTCCGAATCGAAAATCCAATATGGTCACCAGGCAGCCATCTTAGACTTCGCCATGAAATTTTTTTATCATGATTTCTCAGGAAGTACTGCCTGGATCTTTCTCAAATTTGATACACAGGTTCAATTGTGCAAGATACCCTTTTCTGGATCGATTCCAAAATCCAATATGTCCATCAGGCGGCCATCTTGGATTTTCCCATGAAACTTTGTTATTGCGATTTCTCGGGAACTACTGCATGGATCTTTGTTAAATTTGGTACACAGGTTCACCTTGTCATCTAGTTGTGCAAGATACCTTTTCTGGTCCGATTCGAAAATTTAATATGGCCAACAGGCGGCCATCTTGGATTTTCTCATGCAAATTTGTTATCGTGATTGCTCAGGAAGTACTGCATGGATCTTTCTGAAATTTGGTACACAGGTTGTGCAAGAAACCTTTTTGGGTCCGAATCCAAAATCCAATATGGCCAGAAGGCGGCCATCTTGAATTTCCCCTTGAAACATTGTTACCGTGAATTCTCAGGAAATATTTCATTGATCTTTCTGAAATTTGGTACACAGGTCTGTCTGCCGGCGGGTCGGCTACATGAAGGGGCGTAACTCTTGTGACTCAACGTCACAACTCGACAGCTGTAGACTACTGCATGTTTCGATCCAAGAGAGATAATCAGGATTCAGGCACTTTCGAAGTTTCAACATTACTGCGCGGACCAGATCTGTTCAGTATTAAGTAGTGTACCATCTTACTATTTTCGAGCATGGTATCTTAAAAGAGATATCTCAAAATAGTCTGATAAACAGAACAGAATTAGCATTCGTTCTTAATTATAAAATCTTAAGTAATCTCATGCCAAAGTGTCAAAGAGATTGGTCTTCGCTTCCAGTACCCAATGATGACACGTGCAAAAAAAAAATTAAAAAAAATACTACGAAACAAAGGCGAAGAATCCTCCGTACATGTACATTCACTTTCAGACTAACTTTGTTCATTTCTCTTGTATTATAACAACCGACATAAGTACATGTACAGTTTCTAGAAATTTTGAAACTCCTGAAACTTAGATTATATCTTGGTGTTTTTCAGTGGCCTTTTCTGATCCTTTTCGCTCAGATTCGAAATTCTGTAAACAAAATTACAAATCAATCGTTTGTTCTTAGTAACAATGGACAAAAAGATCCTCTAGTCATTAGCTTACAATTATCGGACAATGGTGGGCGCCAAGATCCTTCAGGATCTCTCGTTTGATAAATGTCTTGTCGTTGAAAAGTCAGAATACAAAAATTCAGTATTTTCTCTCTCAAGTTAATAACTTTTGAAGTAAACACGAGGAAATTATATTTTCGGTTTATAAACGCAGCACACTAAGGAAGAAAATACAGTCAAACCGAACACCTCCTTTGTAGCTGGTTGAGGATTTATTGGTGAGTGAGGACGGATTGGTGAGTGAGAACGTATTGGTGATTGAGGACGGATTCGAGTAAAAACGTTTTTGTGACGATGGATTGGTGAGTAATAACGTATTTGTGACGATGGATTGGTGAGTAATAACGTATTTGTGACGATGGATTGGTGAGTAATAACGTATTTGTGATGATGGATTGGTGAGTAATAACGTATTTGTGACGATGGATTGGTGAGTAATAACGTATTTGTGATGATGGATTGGTGAGTAATAACGTATTTGTGATGATGGATTTGTAAGTAATAACGTATTTGTGACGATGGATTGGTGAGTAAAAACGTATTTGTGATGATGGATTGGTGAGTAATAACGTATTTGTGATGATGGATTGGTGAGTAATAACGTATTTGTGATGATGGATTTGTAAGTAATAACGTATTTGTGACGATGGATTGGTGAGTAAAAACGTATTTTTGACGATGGATTGGTGAGTAAAAACGTATTTGTGACGATGGATTGATGAGTAATAACGTATCTGTGATGATGGATTGGTGAGTAATAACGTATTTGTGACGATGGATTGGTGAGTAATAACGTATTTGTGATGATGGATTGGTGAGTAAAAACGTATTTGCGAGGAAAGATGTGTTGGTTAGTGAGGATCTATTGATGGGTAAAAACTTATTGGTGAGAGATGATGGAGTGAGTGAGTAAAAGCGAATTGATGAGAGAGGATGTACTGGTGAGTTAAAACGTATTTGTGAGTAAAGATGTATTGGTGAGGATGGGGAGATATATTTGTAAGTAAAGACGTATTGGTGAGTGTCGATATATTCGCGAGCGTGTGATTAATTACTTTCTACACGTAATTCTGTTTTCTTATATTTATCCTTAGAATTATGATTTTTAGCTCATCTGGGCCGAAGGCCCGATGGGCTAATGTCATGGCCTGATTGTCCGTCGTCCGTCGTGTGTCGTCCGTCGTCCGTCGTGCGTCGTCCGTCGTCCGTCGTGCGTAAACATCTTCTTCTCTGAAACCGCTTGACCGATTAAGCTGAAACTTGGCATGCATGTTCCCCCCAATGAGTACACCAGAATTTGTTCATGCGGTGTCGATATGATTTTAAATATGGCTGCCATGGCGGCCATCTTGAATTTGCCAGTGAAATCTTGTCATTGTTTTTCGGTAACTACTTCATGGATATTTCTCAAATTTGGTACACCGGTTCCCCTTTGGGTCTAGTTGTACAACATGTGTACTTTACCCCAATTTGAATATCCAATATGGCCACCAGGCGGCCATCTTGGATTTCCCCATCAAACTTTGTTATCGCGATTTCTCAGGAACTACTGCATGGATCTTCCTCAAATTTGGTACACAGGTTCCCCTTTGAGTCTAGTTGTGCAAGATACATTTTGTGGTCTGATTCAAAAATCCAATATGGCCACCAGGCAGCCATCTTGGATTTCCCCATGAAACATTGTTATCGCGATTTCTCAGGAACTACTGAATGGATCTTTCTCAAATTTCGTAGACAGGTTCCCCTTGGGATCTAGTTGTACAGGATACCTTTTTTGCTTCGATTCAAAAATCCGATATGGCCACCAGGCGGCCATCTTGGATTTCCCCATGAAACATTGTTATCGTGATTTCTCAGGAAGTATTGCATGAATCTTTCTCAAATTTGGTACACAGGTTCCCCTTGGGGTCTACTTGTACATGATACCTTTTCGGTCCGATACGAAAATCCAATATGGCCACTAGGGGGCCATCTTGGATTTCCTCATGAAATTTTGTTATCGCAATTTCTCAGGAACCACTGCATTGATCTTTCTCAAATTTGGTACATAGGTTCCCCTTTGGGTCTAGTTGTGCAAGATACCTTTTGTGGTCTGATTCAAAAAACCAATATGGCCACCAGACGGCCATCTTGAATTTCCCCATGAAACATTGTTATCGCGATTTCTCAGGAAGTGCTGCATGGATCTGTCTCAAATATGGTACACAGATTCCCCTTGGGGTCTAGTTGTGCAAGATAGATATTCTGCTCTGATTCGAAAATCCAATATGGCCATCAGGCAGCCATCTTGGATTTCCCTATGAAACTTTGTTATCGTGATTTATCTGGAAGTACTGCATGGATCTTTCTCAAATTTGGTACACAGGTTCCCCTTGGGGTCTAGTTGTGCAATATACCTTTTGTGATTTGATTCGAAAGCCCAATATGGCCACCAGGCGGCCATCTTGAATTTCCCCTTGAAACATTGTTATCGCGATTTCTCAGGAACTACTGCTTTGATCTTTCTCAAATTTGATACACAGGTTCCCCTTTGGGGCTAGTTGTGCAAGATACCTTTTCTGGTCCGATTCGAAAATCCAATATGACCACCAGGCGGCCATCTTGAATTTTCCCATGAAATTTTGTTATCGTGAATTCTCAGGAAATTACTGCATGAATCTTTGTCAAATTGGGTACACAGGTTTACCTTGTGGTCCGGTTGTGCAAGATACCTTTTTTGATCCATATCGAAAATCCAATATGGCCGCATCTTGAATTTCCCATGAAACTTTGTTATGAAATCTCATGAAATTACTGCATAGATCATTTAGTGTTCAGGGGGGACAACACAAGGTAGAAACTCATCTATTGCAGTTCTTTAGTAAGAAATTCTTACAGCTACTTTTGCCAGTTACAGCCAGATGAGCTATAGTGCCGTGGCACTATCTTTATACTCTTATTTACGAATCTGACTCGTACTCCATACTTATCAACTTATCGAATAAATTTCAGACTCTGTCTATTAGCCTCTCGGTAGACAATATTGCATACATACTGAAGTTCACTGGCAGTTTTCAAAACTTTGCTATAGATATAACCTTCTGTAATGGCTTAAAGTGTAACTGGGGTACTTGTGTAATTGTATGTCATATTCAACCTAACGATGTGAACGATAAAACGTAATAAAGTTTTTTCCCAACATGTCACTAGTAGTCTGTCTCAGAGGATTCAAAGGCAGCTTTCTACAGTTGGAGAAAAAATTTCACTGCCTCTTTTGAAGTCAGAGATCGAGCAACATGCACAGTCTGCGGGACGTCGCGGCAATGCAGAGAATTGAACAGATTTGCAACAATGTTGATTTGTGACGTGGTTAATAGTTCCATGATAACGTCACAAGTTCCGACATGCTTGTGGCGCTGTGCCCTATACAATGACATTGATAACATTGAAATTGTTGGAATTAAGGTGGCTCCCTGGTTACAAGAATGAGTGTTCTGCGCAGCGCTTTGCGCATCACAATTATCTCCCTTGTAATCGTACTATTGTGAGTGAGTGGCTAGAATGAGACACTTTGACAGGCAGCGATTACGTTTCAGTGACTCGTTTTATTAAGCAATTAATAAGTTTCCCCTTGTGACGTCATGACGTCGAATGGCAAACTTTTTGTATGCGTTACATTTGTCGACGTCAGGACGTTGCATTGTTGGCACTTCATAAAAAATGGCGAGAAAAAGTGTGGGTACAGGTGGCTTTAGAGCTCTATTCATGCCCTTTTTTGGATGGCGACCTACATTAAAATTGACTTATTCAAAAACTACATGTTCCAAGGAATGTATAAAATAAACATGAGAAAATTGACATGACTTTTGAGAATTCTAAAAGCAAGTATATCTCAAGTGTTGGGTGTTTTACATATTATTCACATTGTACCAACTTGCCACAGGCACACGTTATTCAAGCTGAAAATTAGGAAAAAGTAGTACGCTATGCCCCATTTTTTATATCAATTTCTGATATAGGATGATCTTCGGGAGCTATACAAAAAATATTTAAAAAATGGCATGACCTTGTACCGAAACCAGGGAGCCACCTTAAAGTCGTAAAACAAGAAAAAGGGTAATAATCCTATAATTTGGAAGATTTTCTTTAATATGACGTGAACTTGCACAAGTACCACAGTTACACTTTGACAATGTAAAACTTCTGACTTTTCCGTTTTCAGAATATTGTCATGCTTGGCCATATCATCGGATTCATTTTCGTCATAACCTCGTCTTGAGTATCGTGATGTCCTCTTTCCGATAGCCATGAGATCATAGCTGTACTCTTGATTTATATAATCGGTAAACATATCTCTCCAAACAATATATATATATATATAAAATAGTACACTTCTGAGTATTATTAGCGAGCACACCTTTTTGGGGATACATTTCCTCAACCTTTGATATACCCGAGTATTAGGTTTGAGATCGATGAACAAATTCCTTAAGGTGATGAGATGGCGTCATCCTACGTTTTCATGAAGTAGTCGATTCGTCTGGGATAGATATTGCGATCCAACAATTGAATTTGTTGCTTGGGTTTGTTGAAAAGAACGACAAACTTACTGACATTTTCATCCGATATCCTGGAGACTATGCTTTAATCAAAGTTTTGTACTATACAAACAACGCATGAATTTTGGTGATGAACCCTTTGTTGAACAAGTCTGAAATTTGCTTATCTTGCTTGGCCTCCATCATAAGGTCATCGATTATTATCAAGTTTCGAAATATTCCTCACCCCCCTATTACCTCGAATACATTGTACTGGCTGTCATTTTGCGTAACAGTAAGTGATTCTCCGTGAGATGAAATCGATATATTCTTTGATCCCTCGTATAAAATCGTCTATCCATATGTTTTCACTCATTACGGGAATCGAGGACTATATCGTGCCAATCCCACGTAGAATCATCTGCTATGCGTCTAATGACAGTCACTATTCGGGGATATAGTTGTGGAAGTACCTGGTATAAAGTTGCCCGATTTGTTAATTTCAAGATATTCCCAGTACCAAAGCATCAGCTACATGACAGGTTAATGGTCTGGCTCTTGAGGTCACAACCGGAGGTGTTAATATATTGCTTTTAGTCCAGTAACAGTATTTTCGTTATTTTTGGGATAACACTATCTTAGAATAGCACAAATTCTAGTGCTGAAAAATTGGTTGACCAGTGTTACGTTCAATGTTTTATTTTATCTAGCTTCGCTGAATGAGTATTTTTTTATTATTAGAATTATTTTTTTTTTTTGATTACCTGCTTTTTGTCTGAACGTGTTCTTCTTATTGATTTTACAGGAACGTCTGAGTATTAGGCATACCATCCTCCAATGCAGGTGCTGCTATATTCCAGTCGGTGTATCCGTCGACACTGCACATTGAAACCATGCACTCCGGGACACAACGCGCTAGAAAATCTTTCGTCGCACTTGTCTTCTTCGCGATAGCAAACATACTACTTCTAATTACCTTCAACGTACACCCATACTTGTACCCAATTCGACTACTGGCTCCATTGTTTCTAGATAGACGTAACAGAACTTCCGCCAACGAAGGTATTGTGTCTGGAGGGAGACCGAACGATACGTCGGAAAATGATGCGGTGATGGAGAACTCCGTTGATAGACAGAAGTATAGAAACATGACCGAGGCTTATAATAAGAGAATTTCATCCATCCCTCGGCACAAATATAACCCTTCGAACTCTCACATAGATATTGGTCCGCCCATATCTTCTCTACTGAATGTTTCAGTAAGAATGTCTGCTACGCCCAAGCTCATCTTACTCTGGACACCATTCTTTGGCGATAAGAACTGGATCGATGACACAGTCTTTAAGCAATGCCCAAAGACTCCATGTCAAATCACTAATGATAAATCCAAATTGTCGGAAAGTCACGGCGTTATAATGCACGCCAGAGACATGGGAGGGAAGCAGAATCTGCCCCCTAAACGACAACCATGGCAAAGATGGATCTACTTTATGTTAGAATCACCATTGCATAATTACCTCAGATTGTCAGACTTCAATAACATATTCAACTGGACGGCCACATACAGACTGGATACAGACTCACACATTGGATACGGAGGGCTTCACAGAAGAGTGCCACCCATGAAACCACACGACCTGGATTTACTGATGTTGAACATTCTGAAAACTAAAAAGAAATTCGCAGCAGCAAGAATAAGCAATTGTAACAGATCTAAGACAAACAGGTTGAGTTATATTGCTCAGTTACAGAAATACATCCCTGTTGATGTCTATGGTCAGTGTGGAACGATGAAAAACCCCAGAGGACAAAAGGGGAATGAAATGTTAAAACAATACAAATTTTACCTATCATTTGAAAATTCACACTGCCGCGACTATATCACCGAGAAGTTTTGGTATCCATTTTTAGAATGGTCTAGCGTTCCGGTTGTGATGGGCGCGTCACCGGAAGATTATCTCGCTCTCGCCCCGAACCAAAGTTTCATAAACACTGCCGGCTTCGAATCTCCCAAACATTTGGCCGAGTACCTTCAACTGTTAGATAATAATAGTCAACTGTACAAACGCTATTTCACATGGCTCACTCATTGGATACCTTATGTGGAGTATTTCAAGGGTTCGACGACGACATCGAAGCAGTGGTGTAAAATATGTACGGATTTATACAACATGTCCTTGTCCTTAAAGTCATATCGAAATTTTGATGGGTGGTACAAGGAAGACTACTGCAGTAAACATTAATTCTTTGTCTGATTGGTCACATCGATTGACCAATAAAAGAACGTGTATTTTATCATGTGATCGGCCCCTGATACATAAACATGGCGTTTTCAGAACTTTGTTGTGTATCACGGTCAGTGTCCAGGAATATAGGAACTGTGGGTACTCTCGTGTCTTGGCACATGTAGAAACCGTCGTGACGTGGCATGTGTGGACGTTTGTCATTTACTTGCCAACGGGCGGTGGTTCTCTCCGGGTACTCCGTGATGTGATTTAAATATTGTTCAAAACGACGTTAAATCCTCGTTTGTGAAGGTGGGACTTGACTTGGACATCAACAGCACTCGTTTTAAAAAATACAGATGTTTCATTCACTTCTAACTGAATAACTGAATAAACGTATTAATAAATTACAAATATTTGGGCAAAAGTGGGCTTTTTGTCAGAAGTTTTATCACTCAAAGTTACAGCGTTGTTGTAATAAAGAGCTGAACTAATCTGCACAAAATACATGCATACGCAGAGGGTTAGTAACGAATAAAATATCGGATCCGTGGTCTATTGGAAAAAATTATCGATCCAGGTAGTCTTCCGTAAGAACTAAATTGGTGATATAGGGATGCCTACCCTTCTAATAATATCAAATAAATTCCACCAAAGTGAAAGCGGACCTGATCGGTGATCAGATCTATTTGCCTGGTTGTTGAAAATTTTGAGGAACTTTTACAGACCCTATTGTCAAATTGCAGTGGCTCTATTTCTGATTACCAGTGAGGTATGTGTAGTACACTCAACTCGCAACCACACGGCTGTATTTCTGAGTAGCTGAACGCATCAGGTGACAGCACATCACTTTGGTCCACAGGTTCCGAAAATTAATACGGGCTGCATTCGGTGATCTTCCCATTATTCGCTGCCTCACAGCCCGAAAAAAAAAATGGTGATCAGACCTGGCCATCACCTTTAAAAGGTGATGAGTTAGAGCCGTCACCATTAAATGGTGACGGCTATCACCTTTTGAGGGTGATGATCGTGCCTCATCACCCTTGAAAAAGGTGATGGCCTAAATTTACAACTATTGCTTATCACTCTTAACATTTTAACTAGAGTGGAAATAATTTCTACCTCAGCTGAAAAGTTTTAACCCTGCCAGGTCGGGGGGGGGGGGGGGGGGGACAATATGCTAATAAGCGCTATCTCCAGAAAGACAAAAATCAGAGCTGACACGCCGTTACTTTGTAGTTTACCATATTGGGGTCATCTTGAGCCTATTTGCGGGTCATGGGTAAATTCAATATGGTGGCCACGTTGGGTACGGTACCAGAAAAGTTATGCTTTTCTTCAGAATGTCTGCCTTTCCACGAGGAAAACGGAAAAATCAGATTAATATTTACTAATTTATCATGAAGTTTTTGCGGAGAAATTAGATACTGTAAATAAAAATTCGAAAAGTCTGACCGAAAGATCTGCTAAAAACATCTTCATTGAATATACTCCTAGCTCAATAGGTAAGAAAAATAGGGCCCGATTTCAAATACAACACTAAATAATATACACCGGTAATATGCATAACAAGAACTAAGGCTGTTGAATTTTTAGCCCATCACCAGATGGTGGGCTGTTCAAATCACTTTTTGTCCGTCGTCCGTCCGTCAGTCCGTCGGGGCGTCCGTCGTCCGTCCGTCCGTAAACAATTCTTGTTATCGCGATTTCTCAGGAAGTACTGCATGGATCTTTCTCAAATTTGGTACACAGGTTCCCCTTGGGATCTAGTTGTGCAAGACACCTTTTCTGGTCCGATTCGAAAATCCAGTCTGGCCACCAGGCAGCCGTCTTGGATTTACCCATGAAACTTTGTTATCGTGAATTCTCAGGAAGTACAGCATGGATCTTTCTCAAATTTGGTACATAGGTTCCCCTTGGGGTCTAGTTGTGCAACATACCTTTTCTGGTCCGATTCGAAAATCCAATATGGCCACCAGGCAGCCATCTTGGATTTCCCCATGAAACCTTGTTATCGCGATTTCTCAGGAACTACTGCATGGATCTTTCTTAAATTTGGTACAGAGGTTCCCCTTGGGGTCTAGTTGTGCATGATACCTTTTCTGGTCCGATTCGAAAATCCAATATGGCCACAAGGCGGCCATCTTGGATTTCCCAATGAAACCTTGTTATCGCGATTTCTCAGGAACTTCAGCATGGATCTTTCTCAAATTTGGTACACAGGTTCCGCTTGTGGTCCAGTTGTGCAAGATACCTTTTCTGGTCCGATTCCAATATCCAATTTATCCATCAGGCGGCCATCTTGGATTTTCCCATGAAACTTTGTTATTGCGATTTCTCAGGAACTATTGCATGGATCTTTGTTAAATTTGGTACACTGGTTCCCCTTGTGGCCTAGTTGTGCAAGATACCTTTTCTGGCCCGATTCGAAGATCCAATATGGCCACCAGGCGTTCATCTTGGATCTCCCCATGCAACTTTGTTATCGTGATTTCTCAGGTAGTACTGCATGAATCTTTCTCAAATTTGATACGTAGGTTCCCCTTGGAGTCTAGTTGTGCAAAATACGTTTTGCGGTCCGATTCGAAAATCCAATATGGCCGCCAGGTGGCCATCTTGAATTTCCTCTTGAAACATTATCATCGTGAATTCTCAGGAACTACTTCATGGATCTTTCTGAAATTTGGTACACAGGTCTCACATGGGGCCTAGTTGTGCAAGATACCTTTTTGGTCCGATTTGAAAAGCCAAGTTACGCTTCAAATTGTATTCTCGAGTTGTGCCATTGCATCACACGAGTCGGCGGATCAAACGATGGGACATATTCTATATAGTGACTATAGAGAATATCCATACTTTCACCTTCCATATCAAGGAGTTCAAATAATTCGGAATTAAAATGTATTTCTTCAAATTTTAAATCAGTTTTCTTTAGTCCAGTGAACTGCCCGACTGTTTCGTCTGCCGACGGGTCGGCTACATGAAGGGACGTCACTCTTGTGACACGTTACAACTCGACAACTGTAGACTACTGCGTGTTTCGATCCAAGGGAGATGATTAGGATTCAGACACTTTCGAAGTTTAAACATTACTGTGCGGATCCCTTCAGTATTAAGTATTGTACCATCTATTTTCGAGCATGGTATCTTAAAAGAGATATCTCAAACTAGCCCAGTAAACAGAACAGAATTAGCATTCGTTTCTAATTATAAAATCTTAAGTATGTTTCATAGCTCATGCCAAAGGATCAAAGAGATTAGTCTTCGCTTCCAGTACCCAATGATGACACGTGCAAAAAAATCATCCGGACATTCACTTTCAGGCTAACTTTGCTCTTTTCTCTTGTACTATAACAACCGACATAAGTACAGCTTCTAGAAATCTTGAAACTCCTTAAACTTAGAAAGATGATATCTTGGTGTTTTCCAGTGTCCCCTTTTCGATCTTTTTGGCTCAATTCAAAATTCTGTAAACAAAATTACAAATCAATCGTTTGTTCTTAGTAACAATGGACAAAAAGGTCCTCTTGTCATTAGCTTACAATTATCAGACAATGGTGGGCGCCAAGATCCTTCAGGATCTCTCGTTTTACAGTAATTGTATATACCATAAAAGAGAAATAATAAACTAAATAATATATACCATGTTTATGAAAAAATAGGCTAATATGATTAAATTATTATCATCGTATTGTAGTCCGTCTCATTAAAAACCTTCGCTCTTGCAAATTAATTACATTTGATTACTCATTCCATGAAAATAATACAACATTATCTAATATGCAGCAGGTTTACACATATACGCTATTTACAGTTACATAAGTATTTATAACGGCACTTCGTTTCTTAAGATCCAAGGTTCTCGCAACAAGTATCATTGTTCATTGATTTCTTAAGAACCAAGGGATTCGCAAGCTACATGTAATTACTTTCTTTGGTAGGCATTTAGAAGTAGGCGTATATAACACAAGGCTATTCTATGGATAACTACAGCTTCACAGCAATAAAGAAGTTGTCATCCATAGCATAGGCTTGTGTTACATGTGATTACACTTGAAACGTTTCATGGGGAATGGATGTGTCAGATCCACAAGAGAGTGCGCAAGGTCCACAGACAAACTGTCAGGCGACCGTGAAGGCACTCGTGCACTGATCTTGGCCAACGAGGGAGTTCGATTCAACCTGTGACCTTGTCTGGGTCGAGGAGGTTGGAAAGGAAGACCTGTAATGACAACCAAAGCAAATTAATACAATACTGACATACAATTCTATGAGCAGGTATACAGGATTCAGATCGCGGTAGCGTACATGTCCTGAAAAGAAGATCTCCGATCTATGAATTACATTTACCTGTTCTCTTATAGTTATCTTTAACCGAAGTCCAATATAATAGAAAGATATATACAAATTATATAGCCCTACCTAAATCGCGATCAGGCCTGGTCACAGCCACAGTCTGGTCACGACCGATTCCCTCGTGGTTGGGCCCAGCGTCTGTCTTCCTTCCCCTGGTCTTCGTGGTAGGGTCCAGCGTCTATCTTCCTTCCCCTGATCTTTGTCCACTCCCGTATGGATGGACTTCACGTCGTGTCTCGTCTTACACAACCTGGCCCCTCCGTGGTTATGTCCGGCGTCTGTCTTCCTTTCCCAGGTCTTCTTCTACGCTAGGGCTGTATGGACTTCTCGTCGTCGTCGCGTCTCGTCTTGCACGACCTGGTCCCTCCAAGCGTTGGTAACTGTCAATGGATGCGGACGGCCTGAGCACGACAGTACTCTCACAGTACAAAGGCGTCTACGGCACCGGCCCGTCTCTCTGTAACACCGCAGAACTAATCAACTACACGGCTCACCACAACAGTAGACGCCACCCCTCGTAGGAATAAACTCCCAGGCTTCAGCGACCCCGCTGACGGCGACTCACACCGCGGCCCAGCTCATCAAGGCTATAGTTCACGGCTACACGGTCCAAATAGGATCAGGCGACATGAACGTCGATAACACACGGTGGATGGGTAGGCACCTGGTCTAGGACTCCTCTTCTCCCACTACTGTATGGTCATCTGATCTAGGAACCCTCTTCTGCCACTACTGCATGGACCTCCCTAATAGATGGTCATCTGGTCTAGGAACCCTCTTCTACTACTACTGTATGGTTATCTGCAACAGGTGGGCATCTGGCCAAGGATTCCCCATTTTACTACTACCGTATGGGACAGTATTAATAGATGATTGTCCGTGAATTATATAACGTAAGTACAGGATTTGGGAGAATGCTTATGGGCGTGTGAATGGATAATAGTTTATGTACGATTTATTGGGTAGGTGTATATATATCAAGCTCTAGACCTAAGCCTGTGGCTTGTGAGTGTTAGCGTGAATGTATTTCAACCTGTCGGTTGTGTATGGTGTTCCCGTCGCCCTTCCCGTCGCGTTCTTATAATGTTAAGAGATAGAACGCGACGCGACTTCGCCCTTTTTAAACGCGACGTCGCCCTTCCCGTCGCGCGTCGCCTTAATCAACACGACGCGATGGGCGACGTCGCCCTTCCCGTCGCGTTCTTATAATGTTAAGAGATGGGACGCGACGCGACGTCGCTCTGTTTAAACGCGACGTCGCCCTTCCTGTCGCCTTCCGGTATTTTAGGACAAAATCGATCTGCGCATGCTCAAGGAGCAGCTATTGCGATATGGGTCGTATGGTGAGGCCGCCATTTCATGAATGAGCTCTGCCACTATCGACGAAGAAAATGTCGGCGTAAATGAATAATGCTGATCCTGCATTATCGTACAGCTTTTAAACGGTGTTAAATATTAGTCCATGCTTGGAATGATACCTGTTATGAAATTATCTCTCGGAAAGTCTGTAACTCGCTGTGTTGTACTGTACACATTATATTTTCCCAACCCCCACATCCGTACAGGCGTGAATGTATGTGTGGCTTTTATGTGTGCTTTTATGTGTTTGTGTGTTTTCATTTTTCAGATATCCTTACAGTATACCTCGTTATGTTACTACATTGACCAGGGCGTTGAAAATATCCTTTTATTTACTGCTGTCCAACACTGTATACCGGAACTCAACCTGTCACGTCCCGACAGATTGTAGTAGATCTTTTAGCTTTCAAATTAGCAGAGAGAGATAGTCCTATAGCTCTCAAAAAGAAGAAAAAAAACAAAATTATGATGGAATTGAAGTCATTTTACTGTGAGAATTATGTTCTCTCTATTCTGTCTAAAAATTGTTATTTGCAGACTTTCCGAGAAATAACTTCATAACAGGCATCATTCCAAGCATGGACTAATATTTAACACCATTTAAAAGCTATACGATAATGCAGGATAATCATTATTCATTTACGCTGACATTTTCTTCATCGATAGTGGCAGAGATCATTCATGAAATGACGGCCTCGCCATACGATCCACATCGCAATAGCTGCTCCCTAAGCATGCGCAGATCGATTTTGTCCTAAAATACCGGAAGGCGACGGGAAGGGCGACGTCGCGTTTAAACAGAGCGACGTCGCGTCGCGTTCTATCTCTTAACATTATAACAACGCGACGGGAAGGGCGACGGGATGGGCGACGTCGCGAGCGACGTCGTGGGCGACGTCACCCATCGCGTCGTGCTGATGAAGCGACGCGCGACGGGAAGGGCGACGTCGCGTCGCGGTCTATCTCTTAACATTATAAGAACGCGACGGGAAGGGCGACGTGGTGGGCGACGTCGCCCTTCCCGTCGCCTGCGACGCGCGACGCAAAAATGGCCGAAATGGAACACCATAGTTGTGTGTTTAAGTACGTGTGCGCATGGAGGATCTGTGATTGATTTGGTTTACCTGCACCCTCTTCACAGGGACGAGCATCGGTACCATTAACCCCATTGCTGTACCCGCACGACTGCGCGATACGGTCGAAACAGGTAGAGATGAAGTTAAGGTATGGCCACGCTGTCAACACTAACGCCGTTAGTTATTTCCCAGAGCTAGACCCCCACGACTGTGCGATACGGTCGAGTAGGGTAGAGATAGGAATAACCGTTAACGCTAAGTGTCTATACTCTAAATTCCCAGTGCTGTACCCGCACGACTGTACAATACGGTCGAGTCAGGTAGAGATGAGATTAGATTAAACGCAGCACGGACGTATGAATGTGAGTGTGTGTAAATGCTATTAAATTCGGCGGCGGCTCTTCTTCAATTCGGCGGCCTGGTCACGTCCCTTCTCCGACCCGGCGGCGGCAATGTATAAGATTTCTTCTCCCCAATATATCTGCAGGTTTTCTCGCCTTGGAGTTTCTGGGAGACTGCCTCGTTTTAGCGGGAGCCTGTCTTATATAGGTCTACCGCTCTTCTGCGGATAAAGGTAGAAACAAAAGTCGACGATGCCAGCGCCCTCTTTAATGTCATTACACACCACTCCCCGATCAGATGATCTGGTTATCTGGACTTCGCTGGGAAAATATGGCTATGAAGGAACAAACCATAATTCATAACGGACGTAACTGGTAAATTTCAGCTTCTAACTTTCTCTAATTAATTCACACGACGACCGAAAAGTTCACTGTCCTACATTGCATATTATCGCTTCAACACTTCCGCCTTCCTGACTGACGTCATAAACAGCGAAGCAATCAGCTTTACCATGGTTCGTTTCGCCGTCCCAACTGATCGTTTGAGATAATTTAACCGGGATTTCGATGCATTGACTGTCTCCTGGATAATTGTAGTTCATTATACGAAAATTACAGCGTTGAATTCCATCAAATAAACGAACCGCACACGTAGACACAATGTTACTTTCGTTTTTTCCGTAGTTACATGTCCAAACACCAGCTGCGATTTATTAAAGGGGAACCCAAGGGGTCTTTTGCATTTCTGCACTTTCGGTACACTCTGAGTTCATACTCCACGAACAAAGATATACAACACTATGTAATATTTACCGGGCACAAGTATATGCCTGTACGCTATTACAGTAAAGCTTCAGTAGTACAACTGTATTTCGTCTCTTGAGATCTAAGGCTCTCGCAAGCTAATTACAGTAGTAGGGAAAGGCGAAATTCTTCAGGATTTTTGAGGGGGCGGAAGGAAATGGGGAGGTGGTTAGCATCACAGATGACGTCACATCCTGGCCAAAGGTCACTTCCGGGTCAAAAGTTAGTCCGGTCACGTGACTTCCGGTATCAATCTGCACATGTGCAGCCAGGGAATAGTAGAAAAAAGAGCATTTGAATGGACGCTTTGGGGCAGAGATGGATCATCCATGGTCCGAATGGGCCGTGTGAGGTGTCATCTTAAAGGTGAAATGCAAAGTTTTTTAAATTCTCCGTTTTACATTTAATAAAGGTTGAATAATGATAGAAATACCAGTATTTCTACTTCACTTGGGTTAATTTGAATTATCTGGTCTGTTAGAATCGTTTTAAAAGTTGGTACCCCTAGCCCAGCTGAATTCAGATTTGCAAAACGTCATCGCTTATCTTTCCTTGATTGTGACGTCACGTCAGTCCAACCGACCGGAGGCTAAACGTTACCAGTATTGACGACCGGCCAGGTGGTCTGATGTGACGTCACAAACCAGCATCAAACAAGGGCAGATAAGCGATGCGGATTTCATTTCTGAAATCGGTCGTGCTTGAGATACCAACTTCGACGTACTTTCAAAAGCTACCAAGAGACAAAATACTTCAACTAAAATCAAATGAAGTAGTTAGGCTGATATTTCAGTCAATAAAAGGCCCACGAAAAAAATAAAAAGGAAAATATGAAAACCTTTGCATTTCATCTTTAAAGCTCTTGGTGTGAAGAAGACGCTTGGGGTGGTTTAGATGGGCAGTGGCGTATTGCTGGGCATGATCAGTCGAGAAGTAGTAGCGAGAGTGAGCATTTCGAAGGTTCGCAAGGGCATATTTAAGCGACTGAGGGACTATATTTCACACAAATATGCGTGTAGGGCCCAATATTGAAGCTCTCGTTGTGTAGACCAGGACTTGAGGGATGTCCACGTCATCTGTGACCTCATTGGTGATGTCATCAGCAGGAGTTTTAGCGAATGATAAGCAATGCCAAGTTCGGTTTGGCACAACCATGTCAAGGGTGTCCCACAGGGCAGTATTTTGTCTACTTCGCTGTTTAGTATCAAGATCAATAGCTTGGCGGAAGTTCTGAATAAATCAATTGATGGTTCACTCTTTGTAGACGATTTCAACATTTCGTACAGTGGAAAAAGTATACACAATATTGAGAGGACATTACACCTTTGTCTGAATAGAATTCAGAAATGGTACCTAGAAAATGGCTTCAAATTCTCCAGAGTTAAAACAAATTGTATACACTTTTGCAGAAAATATTTCCAGCACAAAGATCCAGTACTAACATTAGATGGAACTGAGATTAAAGTGGTAAAAGAGGTCGAATTCTTAGGAATGTTATTTGACAACCGACTAACAGTCGCATATAAATTGCTTGAAAGCTAATTGCACGAAAGCTCTTGATTTGTTGAAGGTAGTTGCCAACTATTAATGAGGAGATCAGCAAACACTTCTCCAATTATATCGATCACTTGTTCGTTCTAAACTTGATTATGGCTCTATTGTGTGCAAGCAAGTCAAACTTGGCAAAGCAAGATTTTATTCTCCATCAAGGACTAAGACTTGCCTTGGAGCGTTCAGAACATCCCATAAAGAAAGCTTATATGTCGAAGCAGATGAATTATCTTTAGAACTTCGAAGAATTAAACTATCATTGCAATATATCACAAAATTGCGATCAAATCACTCGAATCCTGCATATAACTGTGTTTTGAAACCTCAGTTCGTGGATCTCGATTTGAAGAAACCCTCCATTATTCCGCCTCTTGGAATTCGTATGAAACCACACATTGTAGCAGTTGGTATTAAGTTTAGTCAAATTTTACCTAACAAGCTCTTACCAATTCCATCATGGCAGTTAGCTCAACCAGAAGTAGATATTTCTCTAACGAAATATAAAAAGGCAGACAGGAGCCAGCTCTTGTATACACAAGAATTTGGTCTACTGAGAAAAATACAGTTCGCATCAGGCTAGTTATACAGATGATTCTAAAGATGGTGAGAGATCAGCATGTGTTACTATCTTTAGTTCCAAAACTAAAACCCATCGACTAACAGGTAAGAGTTCGATATTTACTGCAGAAGCAAAAAAATATATTTTTGGCTTTAGAAGGTATTGGGTCCACTAAAAGGAAAAAAATGTCATATTCTCAGATTCACTGTCATGCCTCCAAGCGATTAAAAGTGGAACTTCGACTCATCCCACGATCTGGAGTATTCTACAAATACATGGCTGTCGATCAAACCGTGATCAGGAATCAGCCATACACGATTAACTCACGAACATTTACAAACAAAGAGCCGGTCTCAAGGTGTATTCCATGCCATGAAGATCTCACGGTGAAACGTATTTTTATCGAATTCATAGATTTTAAGATTATAAGAGATGTTTATCGAGCGACTACTTTGGAAGATCTTTTTAGTCGGGTGAGGGAGGATTGCATCTTGGGTTATTTGAGAGAAATCGGTTTGTTGCATAAGTTTTAATGCGTGTATGTTTTAATTACAAGCGTCTGGTCCGTCATTCATAATTCAGTCGTCGTCCATTAAAGAATATCCGCGTCCATAATCCAAAGACCGTTGGATGCGTTGGATTACTAAGTTATTTATTTGAGTATTTAAAATTTTGTTTGATCGTCGCTATATAGGTGAAATATCGCTGAACGCGTCATTAAACCTTAATTCTCTCTCTCCTACTAATTGATGATTCTTGCCAAACTTGTAGAGAAATCGCGATGTCAGTGCAGGTATGCGACTACAAATTGTTTGACAAAATAATAATAAACGATTCATTCTCAATCTAATCCATTATCAATGTTCTAATGCATCTTCCACAGAGAAGTGTATATCACGAGACATGCCATTGTGCCTTTCGAATGGTTCAAACCTTCATTTGAAGGCAACTCCTCTCCATTCATTAAGTCCAGTTATTTTGGAGGGGTCGGGGGGATCGGGTTTGTCTACAGGACCCTTGGAGACGAAATATTTATCGGTGTTACTTGGTTATCGAGAAACTGTCGTGATGGATTGAACGTGATCGCAGAATACACCCACGACTAAAACTTATTTGCATACCTGTAAGCAAAGAACATGTAGGTCCGCGTGAAACATTAAGGTGAATATGCACTATTAAACTGGGGCCAATCGTTCCCGCTTAGCGGACACCAGACACACCCTGAAGGCTTAAAGGTGTCTTGCACAACATCCGAGCACAACATGGAGATCTTCTGCCGGCATAGCCGGCCTACACGTGTCACAGAAGAATGCCATATTTTCTATTAGAATGATGTATTAGAAGGAAAGCTTCTCGTCACGGCTCTGAAGGCTATTGTTTCAGCAAATGTCAGTGTAAATCAGACAACTTTCGATATGTACGACTGAAGTTGACAAAGTTGTAGTGAGTGAAGAAAATATCTCCAAAACAAAAGGATCATGGGAATAGAACAGATGCATCATGGTACCGGAAAGTTGTCTGTGTTAAAGACTCCGAAATGTTACCTAGTAAGGAATTAGGCAATGATTCGTGGAGGTCGCTTTTAGTGCAAAAAACCCAAGTCTTAATATATTGAAGTTCTCTTGAAAAAAAAAGGAGACTATTCCAAATTTCAGATACATTGCACTCACAAAATTTAAAATAAAGCAATAGTTGTATCAACCAGTGAATCACAGGAGAATTACATCGCCTTCAACGGAAATTTAGGGCTCTGTATTAAATGAGCAGTTAATACAGAATTTTAGGGAAAGAAATAACCCGATGCACATCCAGTTTCTCAGATTGTAGTTTTATCACAGAAATACAGATTGAAATTAACTACAGAAAAAGTGCCCATCATCGTGCCGATATCTGGCAAATAGAAATTGACAAAAATTGTATGTTAAAAGGTAGGAGAAATCATAAAATAAAACATAAATTTTTTTCGTTGGCATCAAAGGTAAATTTCAGATTTTTCTTTACCATGATGAAAGTCATCATTGATAAATTTATAGCAGTTGATGATATTTTGCTTGAAAATACCAAGCCTATTATTTATTTAAAGTTAATTTAAAGTTGATATAAATATATGCAGATCCCACTGGAATATTGCTGTTCAGAAAGGGATAGTTTACGATGTCGAAATTGTAATCATCTCTTTTGTCATGTAGTCGACGAAAGAGAAGGCCCGCTTCATTTTTTAACGAGATTTCGGTCTAAATATTAAGTGCCGTTAGGGCTATCTGTAGTTCTTCAAATCCAGTGAAGGTGGATATATCCTTCACTGCGGCATTTACATAGCGATTTTTCACAGCGAGAAGATTGGTAAATCAGAAGGAACGGACTTTGAATTGATCGGTTTTTGAAATCGCCCGCATATAGTCATATTCATAAGAGAACAGATATAGGTCAGCCAACAGGGGTGCACGATTAGAACCCATTGGAATACCTATATGCTGTTGGTATATTGTGTACATTAATATATCGGCGATCAGTCTTCTTGAACACGGATACTATTAATGAACTTAGACGGTCAATGAGGTTCTGATGAGTGATTGTACTTTAAGGAGTAGAGAAATCCCCTGTGGATACATGTCTGTACGGTATTTGACCGTTACCATAAAGAACTTGAGTAAGACATTTTGGGTTTTGCAATATCCACATACATTCAACGCCAGAGTTTTTAGAATCGTGGGGCAATACCTTACCTAAAATGCTTTTACATCCCTCGCCAACAGGGTTGAAAGAATCTTGGTGGTGAAGTTCCTACAACCAGCTATGAATTTAGTTTTTTATGATTTATGCATTTTGGGAGTCCAGTATAATTTTGGTATGTTGTTATGATTGGTTGGAAGACAAATATGGAATTACAACACATATAAGGCAAGTGGGAAGAGGTGCCGACATACTGACAGAGACTTCACAGTATAGTCTTCCGGTTAACCTATTCTAAAGCACATACCAATAATCTAACGATTCGTGATATGTGTTGTATCTCAGGTACGCTTTTATTGTACCTGTTCATGTGGCAACTCGGATGATATGACCACACGGCCCGTAGCACCGGCATAAGCGGTAGTAGTGGATAAAGCGTAAATTGACGTAAGTTGACCTCAGAAATTTGCATATGACCTCTGTGACGTCACAGTTGGGTCGGCCATGTTGTAAAGCAAGATGGCGGTGTGGTTCGGTTATGTTCGGGACTGTTCGGGTTGTCGTCCGTGTTGTAAAGCAAGAGGGTGTTGGGTGGTCCCTGTTGTAAAGCAAGATGGCGGCGTGGTTCGTGCGTGTTCGGGCGTGTTCGGTGTGTTTCGGAGCTGTTCGTGTGTGTTCGTGTGTGTTCGGGCCTGTTTGGGCATGGTGGAAAGCAAGATGTCTGTTGTCGGTGCTGTTGTAAAGCAAGATGGTGGTTGTCGTCCCTGTTGTAAAGGAAAATGGTGGTTGTGGGCCCTGTTGTAAAGCAAGATGTCGGAGTGGGTTCGTGAATGTTCGGGAATGGGGTGAAAAACATATAAAAGTAGGTGATTTTTAGTGAATGGGTTATAATCATTGGATTACTTTGGGAAGTGTTTAACTGACCTGATTTGCCTGCCTGCCTGCCTGCCTGCCTGCCTGCCTGCCTGCCTGTCCAGCCAGCCAGTCATTCTGCTTGCCTACTTTGTATGAGTTGTGGATCCTGCGTGTACTTTTTTTCCATTTTACCAGTGCAAATTCACCAGACTTTTACACGGTAGCAGTTCTTCACCAGCCTGAGCCCATAGTCAAGATGAATTCAGCCGACAGAGTCATCCTTCAACAGAACCGTGTTCGCCTGGTTGATGAGATGCGGCATGCGGGGGCAATATGTGATGTGCTTATGGTTGATAAAATACTGCTGAAACAGGGTGTGGAAGATATCAAGGCGGAGAAGACTCCTTCACGACAAAACGGAGCTCTGCTCGATGCTCTAGTGCGTCGTGGTCCCTATGCATTTCTAGCGTTCGTGCATGCACTGGAATTGACGGAAAATGAAGAATTGGCTCATCTACTTGAAATTCCCGTTGTAGAAGAGGGTATCTTAGTTATGGATACTACCGAACAGCGTACAGCTACCAAACGTACGGACATGCACCCAGAGTGTGGTGTACCAGCCAAACGCGGTGCACGTGCCAAGCGAGGGTCCCGACAAACCCCTTTAGAAACACCTGAACCCGTTCTCCAGCCAGTGCCTGAGTCCATGGATGTACAAGATGAAGAAGAGGGCGGGAAACAAGAAAAAGAAGAAGAGGGAGGGAAACAGGAAAAAGAAGAAGACCCCATGGTGCAACTTCCTATGTCTATGCAGTCCATTAATAACATAATCCAGCAGGCCTATGAGTCGGCCCACACGGATATATGGCAGCTTTCAGCTAATTTGACTGTCAGTGTGAAAGACGCACAAGTACATTTTAATGTACTGGCCTATATGGACAGACCCGCTAGGCGTATTGCCTTGTCTTCGGAGTGCTGGCAAAGACTGGAGACCGTTTATTATGCCGTGGACGCGGTGATTGCCGAGCAGGCGGGTAACGAAGTGAAATTTTCTCTAGGTGAAGACATCTATGTGAGTGTTGGTTATTTCAACGACGACCTGCTGCTGCATATCCGTAAATGGAAAATGACGGCCGATACACAACAGCTTGCTCCTTGTCCTCAGGGTGTCACTTTGAAAATACCGGTGTGGCGCAAGTTGCAGAGTGTGTCAGCTGCAATTCGTCAAGCTTTGGATTACCAGGTGTCTCACACTATTTATCTCAAGTACATTGACACAGTTATGGCTTTGGTGAGACCTCGCGTTCGACAACTGCGTCTGGAAGCCTGTGCAGGGTGTTTCAACAACAGTCCCATAATAATGCATACGTGTATGGACATTAGTGTACCCTCATACGCGCTGATCACTGAAGCATTACAGGTTGTGACCGAGGAGCAAATTGCCGTGGCATTGGAAGCTGCCTGCCCTCCTACCATTCCACGTGAAGAGATTACTACCTACATCTATGTACACCAGGGACGGAAAAACGATGACGAGTTCAAGCAAGTCTTGTTGCGTAACTGGACAGTAGTACCGTTCCCTAATACGCGCTGATCATTGTGGTGAAAACGGAACTATTGAATCTTTTCATGAAAAAACATTTCACACATTGACCTTATTCCTACACGTTAATTGAAGTGCCATTGATAGCGTATTATTATTATAAAATTCAACACTGTTTCACTGTGGTGAAGGCGAATTATTGAACATTTTCATGAAGCCATTTTCACACATTTTACTCTATTCCTATTCGTTCATTGAAGCGCCATTGATAGCGTATAATTATATTAAAATTCAATATTTCCAGTTTCACTGTTGTAAATACGTTCATTCTATTGTGTTAGTGTTGTTGTTGTTGTATAAATATTGAACTACTTTTTCAAGTTGAAAACATTCACATAAACATGTTTGTTTCATTCTATTGTGTTAAATAAAAAAAATTTCAAAAAAAAATTTAAAAAAAAAAAAAAAATGCGTGTTAGTGTTCATTTAGTGGGGGAGCTGATGTTATATTTTTTGTGCTCAGTTAGAAGTTTCTCTTTCGAAGGAATGGGGTGGCCCTGAAAAGGGCCGTTGGAAAGTGTTACTACACTTGGTTTTTTAGGAGCGGTAGATTTTCTTCACTCCGGCTACCTGCCTTCTGCAGACGGGACACTTTATTTGCAAATGCTGTTCGTCGGTTTCATTGCAGTGGCACTCAGCCCCTGTACACGTTAGTGTCACCCAGCATTCTTCGCATACGCATAAATGTCCGCACGGAAATAGGGCGTACTCTGTGTCCTCGTTTGTACACACACTGCAGTTGGCTTTACTTAGTTCATTATGCAGGTCTTTTTGTAGTTGAACCTTGACTCTGTCCATTTGCTTCATGTCTTCTCTCATTTCGTCCATCTGTTCGTTTTGGCTGGCCACCTGGTCGTGTAGGCGCAGCATCTCTTCGTTCATGCGGGTTACCTCGTCGCAAGAGTATTGTTGTTGTTGTTGTTGTTGTTGTTCAGGTGGTGCTGTTGTAGCTGGCATCTCTGTTTCCGGTGTTGTTATAATTGGCGTTTGGGTAGCCGTTGTATTTTCTGGTGGTTTGTGACAGTTTCTGTTACAGTTTAACCACTGTACGGTGGGCAGTTCTTCTTCGTCCGTGTCATCATTATTATCTTCATCCATAGCCGCCGTCACCTCTTGGTCTTGTTGTGCACTTTGTCGTCTCAACGTATCGGCAATATGACGTTGATGCACTCGCTGTAGGCTTGTAATAATCGTGACACCGCCATCCTCTTCATGTGTAATGACCTCCCTATGGTCTCTAGGATCCTCGAATACTAGTCTTCTTGTAGTCATGATGTATTATTGTGTATGAATGGTAATAACATTGATCGCGCTAAATATATATATATATATGTGTAGGCACTCATGTTGTAAATCAACACGGTGGGTGTCGGCCCTGTTGTAAACCAACATGGCGCTGTGATTCGGAGATGTTCGGGGGCAATGCAGTGTTATGATAAATGATTGTGTCTATTAATAGCATCACAGTTACACCGCATCGCTGATTGGTGGGTGTACCAAAATGTTTACGCCAACGTCCGCGCGACCACCCTTCCTGGGTTAATTTACAATCCTGAGATTTTGCACGCGCAACCACCCTTCCTGGGTTAATTTTTTTGTCTTACGCGTCTAAAATGGATGAAATCATTAAAATAGTGGCTTAGTCTACTGCTAATTTTCTTAATTTTTAAATGCTACATCCCTGAGTTGCCCCCGTTCAATTTGAAATAATTTTTATACTGACCTGGCATTTATTGCAAAATCACACGGGGTTTAAAATTGTCAAAGAAACACAAATTTTCTTGCAGCGTGTACGTTTGCATCCTCCATTTCGCTGACGTCCGCGTGCTGTACGGTATAAATAGCAGTGTTTTTTATCTTGTTCATTCACAATTACATGATGTCTGAAATAATGGATATTGATGCAGTGATGAAAGACTTGCTGAGTGATAGTCACCTATCACTCTCACCGATGCAGAACACAAAATGGCTGGATGATATATTACAGCCCCCAGATGAACAACACTCTCCGGTACCACAGCATGATGTCACTGCGCTGGAAAGTACACAACACCCACCGATAGAGGACCAATGGCTAGATGTAGATGATTTATTACAGTCCAGCCTATTTACAGATCAACAAGAAGAAGAAGAAGAAGAACCGGTACTACAGCATGATGATGATGATGATGTCACCTCCCTGGAAAGGCCACCGTTTCAACAAATGCTCCAACATGTGTTCCAACACTATGATCAAGAAGAAGATAGCCAAGTTCAACTGCTACCCGGTCCCGATCATGGCGTGGGAGGCCAGGGAACGAGAATACAGCCAGAAGAGGGAAAGGAGAAAAGCGTAGGAAGAAAAAGAAAAAGGAGTGAACAACAAAAACAAGAAATTCAACACCTGCATGACTACGCTACTACCATAAAAAGAAGACTGGCACCACCCGTAAAATGGACACCAGCCCGGTTTTTACGCTGTGTACAATGCGCTACACGTTTTGCAAAATATGCAATATTTCCCTGTGGCCACCAAGCCCTGTGTCTACGCTGTATGGACGCCACACAGACCTACCCAAAAGACGACCCTATGTTCAATGATACACCCCTAGAGTGTATTTTTGTCACCATGGATTGTCCCGTGTGTACCCGGCGGCGGATAAATTTCTCCCCAATGATGTAAACCCTTACATCTCCAAAGGCCCTTTTCAGGGCCAACCATTTCTCCGAAAGAGAGACTTCTAACTCAGCACAAAAATAAAAAACACCCAACTCCTGCACATGCACACACCTAAAGGTAACAATAGGTAAAAAAATAACACATGAATTTTTTCCATGTTAAAAAACCCATTCCTATGTTTATACCATTAGAATTGTCCCTAAAAAGAGTGGCGTGCACTGTATTTAATGCCCATGTATGCCAGAATCCCTTGATTTGACACGAAAATTCACACTAACCAACTCCCATGTTAAATGATTGTGTCTATTAATAGCATCAAAGTGACATCGCATCGCTGATTGGTGGGTGTACCAAAATGTTTACGCCGACGTCCGCGCGACCACCCTTCCTGGGTTAATTTACAATCCTGAGATTTTGCAGATTGGTAATAATACTATATCAGAATATAGAGGCGAGTATCTGTTCCTATGTTAAATCATTGCACGTATTGAAATAACATTGAGGTTGGCCCTCAAAAGATTAGGTTGGCCCTGAAACGAGTGTTGACCAGAATCCCCTTGATGGCCAGAATCCCTTGATTTGACACGAAAATTCACACTAACCAACTCCCATGTTAAATGATTGTGTCTATTAATAGCATCAAAGTGACATCGCATCGCTGATTGGTGGGTGTACCAAAATGTTTACGCCGACGTCCGCGTGACCACCCTTCCTGGGTTAATTTACAATCCTGAGATTTTGCAGATTGGTAATAATACTATATATAGAATATAGAGGCGAGTACCCGTTCCTATGTTAAATCATTGCATGTATTGAAATAACATTGGAGGTTTGTCCCTGAAAAGGGCCGCGTGCACTGTATTTAATGCACATGTATGCCAGAATCCCATTGATTTGACACTAAAATTCACACTAGCAAAGCCCCATGTTAAATGATTGCGTCTATTAATAGAGTCGATAGTCGAAGTGGAGAGTACCTAAAATGTTTACGCCGACGTCCGCGCGCCACCACCCTGCCTGGGTTAATTTTTACAATCCGTTCACTGTGTCTATGTTTCAAGTAAGGAGATGGCCCTGAAAAGGGCCGTTGATAGGGGCAGGGATTGTTTTTTGGTGTTGCAGATGGCTAATAATACTATAGAATATAGAGGAGAGGAGATTGTAGGATTTCAATTGAATGTGCCTTGTTTAGAAGTTCCTCTTTCGGAGGAATGGTTGGCCCTGAAAAGGGCCGTTGGATTGGATGGCCCTGAAAAGGGCCGTTGGAATGGTTGGCCCTGAAAAGGGCCGTTGGATTTCCTCTCACTCTTCCTGTAGTGGAATGAACATCGAAACAGGCAGCATGGTATAGTGGCTCGCCGACGGCCCCGGTGTTATCGGGATGTCTCGTCCAATGGTGCTGGGTGGAATTTGGGGCGGCTGCATCTCCTCTGCTTCTTCTTCTTCGTGTTCTCTTTGCCGTAATATACTTTCCAAGAAAGTGATAAAATCTTCTCCGTTGAGATTGCTGCTGCGGGGAGCAGCCGTCATGAGGCCATGAAGTTGGGCCCACTTGTCGATCGTCATATTGATGTTCTCTTCGGCCCAGGACTTCATGGCCTCCATCCAGTACATCTTCTCTTTTCTTGCCTTTTTCTCTCTCTTCGCTTTGGCTTTGGCTTTGGCTGCTCCCCGCGTGGTGGACATCTTGGCTACAACTCGCACTTTTTGCTGGTGGTGGTACATCTTTCCCTGTCAAAGTATGTGTTTGGAGTGACGCTATGCACGCTCCCGCTGGCTTTATACGAAAATACAGTAGTTTTTCATTGGTAGTTTGAATTACCGCCTACGGGTTTCATTGGTTCTTTTTAATGATGGCTGATTGGTTCTTTTCAAAGACATTTCATTGGCTCTAATTGGCGCCAAAATCTCAACTCCCACTCTTCCTGGGTTACGCCAGAATCTCTTCATTTTGCACGAAAATTCGTACTAGTCAATTCCCATGTTAAAATCATTGTGTGTGTGTGTGTATTAATAGCATCAGAGTGACACTGCATCGCTGATTGGTGGGTGTACCAAAAAAATGTTTACGCCGACGTCCGCACGACCACCCTTCCTGGGTTACGCTACAATCTCTTCATTTCGCACGAAATTTCGCACTAGTCAATTCGTATGTTAAATCATTGCATGTATTGAAATAACATTGGAGGTGTTGGCCCTGAGAAGGGCCGCGTGGCGTGCATGCATCATTATCATTATACTTATGATGAATATAGTTTATAGTCTCTAACTTACGCCAGAATCCCTTGATTTTGGTACATTCTCACACTGGCCAATTTCCATGTTAAATGATTGCGTGGAAAGTACCCAAATGTTTACGCCGACGTCCGCGCGACCACCCTTCCTGGGTTAATTTACAATCCTGAGATTTTTGCAGATTGGTAATATACTGATGAATAAGAATATAGAGGCGAGTATCTGTTCCTATGTTAAATGATTGCATGTATTGAAATAACATTGGAGGTTTGCCCCTGAGAAGAACCGCGTGATGCTCTAATTGGCGCCAAAATCTCAACTCCCCACTCTTCCTGGGTTACGCCAGAATCTCTTCATTTTGCACGAAAATTCGCACTAGCCAATTCCCATGTTAAAATCATTGTGATTGTGTATTAATAGCATCAGAGTCACACCGCATCGCTGATTGGTGGGTGTACCCAAATGTTTACGCCGACGTCCGCGCGACCACCCTTCCTGGGTTACGCCAGAATCTCTTCATTTTGCACGAAATTTCGCACTAGTCAATTCGTATGTTAAATCATTGCATGTATTGAAATAACATTGGAGGTTTTGGCCCTGAGAAGTATCCATGATATACAGTCTCTCTCACTTACGCCAGAATCCCCTTGATTTGGTACATTCTCCACACTAGCCAATTTCCATGTTAAATGAACGCGTGGAGAGTACCCCAATGTTTACGCCGACGTGCGCGCGCCACCACCCTTCCTGGGTTAATTTTACAATCCTGAGATTTTTTTGCAGATGGGTAATAATACTATAGAATATAGAGGTGAGTAGTCGTTCCTATGTTAAATCATTGCATGTATTGAAATAACATACATGTATGCTAGGCCTTGGAAAATGCCCAAAGTGGATGAAGTACTATGTATAGGGTGCACAGAGGGCTAGAGTGTCAGTGTTCCCTGAGAAAGTCAACACACCACAACCTCCAGTATGGCACCTCGAAAAAACAAAAAAAGGGGTAGTCGATCGGAATCCACGTGGCGTACCACTGTCAACAAGGTGTTAACCGATTTATATTACAATCCTAGCAGTCCAGCCGCTTATAGCGCTGTGGCGGCGTTGGCTCGAGCTGCCCATTCGCAAGGCATTAATCGAACTGAAGTACGAGACTGGTTAAAAACGCAAGACACGTATAGTTTACATCGAGCAGCTCGACGACATTTTCGCCGTAACCGAGTGATCGTCGGAGGTGTAGACGCACAATGGCAAGCGGATTTGGTGGATATGAGTCGATTTGCTTCCCACAATGATGGCTATCGGTACATGTTGACCTGTATCGATATTTTATCGAAGTACGCCTGGGTACTACCCGTTCGTACCAAAACAGGAGAGAATTTGATACGGGCATTCCAGCAGATTTTCAAGACGGGCCGCAAACCCCTGTATTTGCAAACGGATGAAGGTACAGAATTTCTCAACCGACCCTTTCAAGCTTTTCTTAAGAAACAGAAAGTATTTTTCTTCCATACGTATAACGAGACCAAAGCCTCTGTGGTGGAACGATTCAATCGCACCTTCAAAGGGCGAATGTATAAGTATTTTACCGCCAAAAACACTCGACGCTACCTCGATGTACTACCGCAACTGGTGAAAGGGTACAATCGAGCCTATCATCGCAGTATCCAGCGAGCCCCCCTCGATGTGACAAAAGGCAACGAACATCAAGTGCGCCGTACGCTGTACCAGCAGCCATCATCATCATCATCATCACGCACGTCACCCCGTTACAAACGTGGAGATGTGGTACGCGTGAGTAAAGTGAAAGGACAATTTGAGAAAAGTTATTTGCCCAACTGGAGTGACGAGCACTTTGTCATTGTTCGCCATAAACCTCGACAGCCACACGTCTATCAACTGGAAGATTTACATGGCGAAACACTGCAAGGCACGTTTTATGAAGCCGAATTACAACCGGTGGTGAAAACACGGAAAGATTACTACACGGTGGAAAAGATTTTGAAAACGGAACGTCGACGGGGAATCCCCTATCATTTCGTCAAATGGCAAGGGTGGCCCAATTCGTTTAATTCCTGGGTATCCGGCCGTGACATGAAACGTCTATAAATTCTTCCGTACATCACCAGCTTCCCTCAGTGTAGATGGAGATACCATGGAGCGTGAACGTCTACCCTTAATGTTACAGACTCGAAAAGGCCAAGTCGGTACGCTGTTGTGTGCGATAGTGCTTCTGGGTACCTTATTTGGAGGTGTGTTCTACGATTTGTCCTACCTGATATCCTGTTTTTCAACACTCAGTCGTCCAAGTGCTGCTCCACCGGTGCCTGAACGTCAAGTGCAACAACACCCCAACAGTACTACCACGATCACCAACCTCACCACGACGACGACTCGCCCTCCTACATCGCCGTTTTTTAAGCGTACTCCTCGACCTCACCGCCAGCCTGTCCCTCCTACCACACCGTTTTTTAAGCGTACACCTCCACCACCTGACCGTCAGCCTGCCGTATCAACCCCTGAGACCACGACGACGACGGAACCTATCATCACCACACTCAGCCCTACCACACCACCGTCTAAGCGTACTACTACTCGACCTCACCACCGCCATCAACCTACCGGCACCGTATCTACTCGCCGATTCGAACGTTTCCACTACACCACCATCACCCCTACACCTACCAACACGATTCACCTGGGTTCCGGTGAATCACGTTTACCACGACAACGGTACCCACAACGGTACCCATTGGACTACGATCCCCGGTGGGATCCACGGGAACGCTGGTGGGCTTCTAATCGGGAAGCGCAAATCACCAAATAAGAAGAAAGAAGAAAGAAGAAAGAAAGAAAGAAATATGGACCCTCGATGGCAGCATCCTTTCACGTGTCTCATCGCTGGCCCGACAGCCTCGGGAAAAACACACTTCGTTCAACGCCTCATCGAACACAGGGCAGCCCTGATTTCACCGCCTGTAGCTGGAATCCTGTGGTGTTATGGCGCTTGGCAACCCGCGTACGAGGCACTGGCCCGTGTCCCGGGTCTCACCTTAGTGGAAGGCTTACCCCCTGAGGATACACCCCAAGACACGTTGGTAGTGGTGGACGATCTCATGACGGAAACGGACAGTCGAATCACCCGTCTCTTTACCAAAGGCAGCCATCATCGTCGGTTGAGCATTATCTACATCGTACAGAATCTCTTCAGTAAGAACAAAGAGCACCGGAACATTAGTTTGAATGCTCAGTATGTGGTGTTATTCAAAAACCCCAGAGACGCCTCGCAAATTACCCATCTGGCCCAACAGATGTACCCTAAAAACACGGCCTTTGTACGAGAAGCCTTTGAAGATGCTACCCAACCCGCTCACGGCTATCTACTCATCGACTTGAAACAAGACACGCCCTCTACCCTTCGATTGCGTACTCACATTTTTCCCGACGAGATCCAGACGGTGTACACGCCCAAATAAAAAAAAAAATAAAAGAAGAAGACAAGCCACTCTAGCCATCACTCATCATGTCGGCACGGCTACGCAGACACGCGCCCGCGCTCCGCGTACTCCGCAGCGCGCCACCGGAGGTGGGCCGGGCCCTGGTGCGCGGCGCGGAGCCCGAATTGGTACGGTGTTTGTGTGAAGTGGCCCATAATGTGTTAAAAGGCAATGTTCCCCTCAGTGCTGTACAGAAGGGGCACTTGCAACGGCACAAGGCAGGTCTCAGAACGTTAGTCAAGAAGACGGAGAGTTTGAAGAAAAAGAAACAGGTGTTACAGCGCGGTGGATTTCTCGGTGCACTCCTCGCTCCCTTAGCCGTGGGTGTACTGGGGCCATTACTCGGCTCTATCTTGGGAGGAGGAGGAGGACGCTAACATGGAACATACGAAAAAAATGATGCTGGTCGAACCGCGATTGTTACAGAGTTTACAATCGCCCTATCCCGTGCCGGCCACCGTGCAACAACTCCAATCTCTGGATGAAGAAATGAATAGTATACTGCAACAACGTGGACTCTCCGATCACGAGAAAATTCAACGCTACCATCATACACTGAACCGGTACCAGACGTTTATGGATCAATATAGAGGCGTAGCAAGTAGTACTAGTACTACACCACCACCACCACCACTACCCACACCACTACCCACAACTACAACAGGGGCTGCTGCTCCATCACCTCAGCTGGAAGAAGAAGTGTTGAACAGTGTGCCTAAAGCCTACAAGACGCGGGCCCGTTTATTGTTGGACCGGGTGAAACAACATGCCGATATGGGTTGGAATGCGGAAGGAAAGCTACTGATTCGAAACAAAGTGGTACCGGGGTCTCATATCACCGATTTGATCAACGATATGGTACGGGCACGCAAACATTCCAACCCCCCGGGCTGGAAAGTGTTTGCTGAAGGCTTAAAAGATACGCACATCCCACAAGAATTGGTAGGCAATCCTAACCGTTGGGCCTTTATGGAGCAATCGAACACCCCACCCTCAGCACCATCACCACCATCACCACAGCAGGCCTCTTGGGAGCTGATGTCACCACCCAAAACACCAGTACGACGCTTTGGACGTTTCAAATCACTGCCACAACGCCGAGTGGGGACCCCCACCCCCAAGGCCAGTCACTGGGAACCCTACTAATAATACTATAAAAAACCGGTGCAGAAGCCACAACCCCATCAGTTGTCATCATGTTTTACCTGACGTTGCCCAGTAATAGCTCACTCGACGTGTTTCCTGACAACACCTTGACCAAGTATGTCACGCAATTACCTCAACCGTTACATTTATCGGGACGCTGGGAATGTGGACTGGTGGAGATTCAATACCCTTACTCATGGTACAACATACAACACGGAGAAATATGGTACGAAGTGGTCTACGAAGAAAAAATCTACAGACTAACGCTCCCCGCAGGCCAATACGATACACCGCAGAAGTTCGTAGCGGCTCTGAATGCCTTGATGACGTACAAGGCTCTACTGACGTTCACGAATGATGCATCACTCCTGTTATCCAAGCGCTTGAAGAGAAACCTGTGCTTCGAGGTCAACGAACACAACGAAAAGAGCTTTATCCGGCTGACCCCGCTCGTGAACGTGAAACTGAGTTCTAGACTACAGGAAATATTACGGCTGACTCACCACGTGATCATGAAGGGTCCCTACAATGAGTACGGTTCCCATTTGATGGATATGAAAGAAGGCCTGTACGCACTGTACGTCTACTCGGATGCCGTGGACAGCCATATTGTGGGTGATATGAACACACCTCTGTTACGAGTGGTGCCCGTTAGCAAGACGTATGGCGAACAAGCCACCCACAGTTTCAACCCTATCATGTTCCTGCCCGTACGCCATACCGATATCGACACGATCACGGTGGATATAAGAGATGACACGGGACGGCCGATCCCATTCGAGCGAGGAAAAGTGGTGCTGACACTTGCTTTCCGACAAACCCGTTCTCCTCACTTCGTATAATAATAATGTACGTCCCTTACGAGTGCCATACGCCCAGCTATGCCGACTACTACAAAAAACAAACGGGAGGCGGCATGTCCATGTTTAGTGGGGCACGCACGCAACGTGGACATGGCTTGGGAAACATACTGGGGAGTATCGTCAAAACATTCCTGCCCATGGTGACACGGGGTGTGAAAACGGTAGGGAAACAAGCGGTACAAAGTGGATTGCGCATGGCCGAGGATGTGATGGAAGGCGCAGCACCCCGACAAGCCTTCAAACGCCGGGCTCAAGAAGCCGGGGGTGTGTTGCTGGCCAAAGCCCTTAAAAGACAAAGACTGACACCGCGAAGAGTCAGTCGACGGCCCACCCACCGACGACGACGCACACCCCAGAGAAGGACTACTACACCCCAGAAGAAGAAGAAGAAGAAGAGACGTAATAGTAGTAGTAGGAGAGACATCTTCGCATAATGGCCTTCATTCACTCCGAGTCATGTCCGTCTACCAACAGTGAATTGGATTTGTGGACTATTCCACCCACTCAAACCAGTGTAGCCGAGGGACGTTGGGTAGAACATCGACCCCTGGCTAGCCTGACGGGTGTGGGGCCCGTAGAATTTTCCATTCAAAACAATGA